>NNCF01126155.1:1680405-1772469 GCA_002313205.1 Laupala kohalensis | reverse complement strand
AATTATTAATGAATTTGATCTGTTTTTTTAATTAGATGTGGGATAGTTTGAATTATCAGAAGTTGCCATAAAATAATTGAACATGTTACTTTTTGATCCATTTATCAGTATGAAATTTGGTTGACCTAAATCTGTGATCACAAGATATCGTGTCACTCGAGAATTACGCACACACAATTCAAGAATGGAATTTCGTAATTCTGGGAGATTGCCCTAAAATACTGATATTAATCAAGAATGGTCGCCTTGCAAGTGATATAGTACTTTCCCTTGTTGTTCAAAATGTGCGCTGTAGCTGAACCTTTTATCGTGGATCAACCGTCTCGGGAGATACATCACAAAAACTGAAGAACACGAGTAAATGAATTTGTATATCGTAGAAGGGATGAGATTTTGGATACTGAGTCGACGTTACGACTTCTCAAATGACCGTTTTTACGACAATCGTAGAAATGGATTTAATGTCCGTGTATTAGGAATCCAAGGAGGTAAGCAAAGTCACCTTCTCAAGCTCACTGTAAGTACATAAATCGATCATATTTTCTTGGAATTGTGTACGTCAACTATAGGCATGAAGTGACATTATCTCTTATAATTAGCATATGTCGGTTGCCTTTTCCATGAAACGGAAGATATCAACATTTCATGCGATTGCTTATTAGAAATTCCTATTCCCCTTGTGTCAACGAAATATCATATGCTCTTTGGAACTACCCCATTTAAACTCTGAAGTAGTCAATATTGTGAGATCAGCGTTAACGCATAAGAAAAATAGGTTCAAATATTGATCATAATCATCATTCACTTTCTTACAACAATCAGTCCCCTAAACACATACCTACTTCCTTCCTGATTGCTTCACTCCCCATCAAATGTTGTGAAAGAGCATGTTTTAAATCTAATATTTCGTTTCTGAATTTTGTTCCTACATTCCTTCTCGTGATTATTTTCAGTTTCGTACATCTGTAAGGTCATAAACTCATGTATTAGCTTCATGTTTTGCATAATTATAAACGCCCGCGAGAAAACGTGTGATTTATATATTTTACTTCTCTTCAAGTTTGGGAAGAAACTGAGGAATTTTCTCAACATTAAAACACATATTCACCTCCATTTTAAACTAATTTGTCATAATTTCGGAAATAAAACATGTTTCGTAAATTGAATTTTTTTTGTTGACAACTTGTTGTATACAGTACTCTTCTTCGAATTTTGCTGTACGGAAAGAAAGTGTGGGAAATTATGGGAACACTCAAAATCATTTCAATGTATTAAGAAACATATTCGTCTCTTTTATATTAATTTCTCATACTTTCGCTAATGAATACATCTAGTTTCGTAAATTCAGTTATTTATTGCTGTCTTATTTTCTCTCTGCCCAATGTAAGTGAATAAGATGTAAATAAGATGAAGGATGCTGACATTCAACCTTGAGACGAAAATGATTCTTTATGCAAATAAACAAATATGTTGGGTTAGTGTTAGACAAGTTATAGAAATTTAATGGATTTGTAGGTACAAAAATAATACTTATATTTTGGGTTTATATTTATTTTATTAACTTAATTTATAAATTTTATTACAATTGTTATGTTGTGCAATATTTTGTATTTTATATGTAAGGAAATATAGCCGATCAATCAATATTTTTTTAACACATTTTCCTATTTACTCTACATACACATTCGAATCACCATGTTCTGTGACAAGAAAGCACTGAGTACAAGTTAAACTCACGCGGATTCTTGAATAAAATATTTTTAAGTTTTGCAAAGCTTCTACAAAGTAAAATTGTGGATGCTCTTGGTCCTCTTTGTTCGTCTGCAGCGCCAATTACTGCGGTTGGCCATCGGGGGAGGATGGCGATGCGTTGGTGACGATGGCAGCAACCACATCTGCGCCTTCACAGCAGTTTTCTTCTTCTTCTTCTTCTTCTTCCTCCTCAAGCCGCTTCCACCACCAACGAAGAACTTCGCGATAACAAGCTGCCACCAAGTTAATATCTCGATATTTCGTCGATAAACTTCTGGTGCTGGTTCTGGTGCGTTGCGGCGCTGTAGGGGTCACTGCGGCCTTTGCGTTTCTCTTCCTCTCTCCCCCGTTAGGGATTCTTGCCTTTCGATGTGGCGATGGATAATGAACCAGATAAGTTATTATGAAGCGGATCAAATAATATTCTAGTTTTATTGTCTTTTAACAGTACATACGAGCGCATTTGTCACATATTTCAATATTTATAAACAATATTTGTATCTAACTGATCTTAAATCCGATTTTTTTTCAGTTGATTACTGACTGATAACATTTAAAATTTTCAAAATAAAATTTAATTATGTGACCGTAGTTTATTTACAGAAAGTTCAACTTAAACCTAAAATGATCTGAATCAAATATATTTTTACTATTTTCATATTTTTTTAAAGGGGTTGGAAATATAAATATATACTGATGGACGATATTAATGTAGTGTGGGAAGTAATAATATAAAAGTTAAAAATGTGAAAATTATGCGCTATAGGTTTAACATAAATAATACGCGTTAGTGACATAAGTATCATCAATTTGTTATTTACATTTTGAAGTGAAGTCTTACTGTCTACTTTTAAGACTCGAAAACCTTAACTTCTGTACATAAAGTTCGTTTTAAATTTAAGATGATTAAAGCTTAATAGTCTACTTCAGCTTCTTTAATGTATTGAAACTTGAACATCACAAAATTTTTGGAAGTTTTTCAAATAAAGCTGAAAGAAGAGCGGAGAATGTGTTCTGGGAACACCGAACAATGTTTTGTGATACTCCTCAAAGAAATAAATTCATTCATGAAAGAAACGAAAACTTCATAGGAGGAAATATTATTCTTTCTCCAATTGATATTACGAATAATAAACATTTTATAAGCTCCATTCACTCTAAAATAATTGAAGATCCAAACATGTGTAAAAAAAATTCTTTTAACTTTTGGTTTAGAGGCATTGACATTATGGATACATAGTTGTATTATTGGGTAGTTGAATAAAATTATTTCAATAATATAAAATTAAAATTACAGAAGAGCAGGCAATTTTATGTAACATAATTGAAGAATCAAATTTTGCATGCTCTACTAAACTGCTCCGACGTGAATGGTATCCATCGCCATTGATTCCTAATCAGTCTCCAGTAGGCTCTGTTCCCTAACCGACTCCCTCTATTTCTCTGACGCTTTCTGGTACTGTCTACGAAGCTGCTTCGAAGCCTATAATTAATTGGGCGCACTGCCGTACGAGCGCTGTCAACGGACGACGTCGCCGGCGACCGCACGTGAATGTGATGGACAGCGTTGTATTGAGACGTCTTTTGTTCTTCCTCCGCGCGCTTCTGCACTCCGGAGCGGACGCCTGACGGCTCGTCGGAGGACGATCGCGTGACCAGCATGTCCGCTTGACGGCCTCTTTGCATTTGCCGATCCTGGGAAAGGGTCTTATCCAATCCATTTTACATCATTTGTTTTTGTCAGGCAGTCGAGGCAACGAATTTAGATGGAGCACCGTCACCTATTATTCTGCCTTGATAGATATATTTGCGATATGTATATTTTGTATATAAGGATATCTTGCGTTCATGCCATGAAAAACAATTTCTTTTGTTATGCCACCGTTTCGATATATTTTATATCTTCTTCAGGGATACCGACTTTAAAACATGATTACTCTGTTCATATCATCACATACCAGAAACATCACCAATCCTGCTCACATCCTTCTCCAAAACACACAACCGTTTCATAACATTTCTTTATATGGTTGTGTTTTGTGGAAATGGTTGTGTTCTTTGGACGAGTATGTATTTAGGACTGGGCTTTTTTTGTTTTTTTGTGAGGTTTTACGGCTCATGTCGACATCAAAGGTCATTGGAGCCCGAAAAACTTATACAGGTAGGGAAAATACAGTTACGCACTAGGGAGAGCCAACATGACTCCCCGCGTGATTCTCGTCGAATGATTCAACCCTACCCACTAAAAACCCTCCTGATCTACAACATACCAAAACATATCTCACAACATACATCAAATTGAGGGGGAGCTACAATGAAGGGGGCACATAACATGAGGGGGGACAAAGAATAAGGGGGGACAAAAAATGAGGGGTAGGACAAAAAATGAGAAGAATGAGGAAAATGAAAGATACCCTAGCCTTAATAGCGTCGGGATCGAAAAGAACAAGAGGTGACCAAGGAAGGTCAGAAAAGAGAAAGGAAGGAGCATGGCACAAGTAAGTGGAAGTAATGCCATACTCAGCTCGGGGCCCCGTGTTCGCCAAACACGTACTTACTAGATGTATGTCCCCTGGGGGGACTGGGCTTGTGATTGGCATGGGATGATATAATCGTTTTTAGAATTGTTAGCTCTGAAGAAGATATAAAATATATCGAGACATGGGCATTACAAAATAAATTGTTTTACTTGGTCTAAACTCCTCATTTACGCAATATGGAGGCTGAAAATGTGATCAACGATATGTTTTTTAAGTTAATTTATTTGGAGGTAACTGAAAAGTGTCATTAAAATTGTTTAGTTACATGAAAGACACAGAACGTTATTAAATTGCGGTAACATATTAATTATGTTATGTTGAATTAAAATCGGAGACGGGACCGACGTCGAACTCGGTACTATCAGCGTAGAGCGCTGATGCACTACCAGCAGCGCCAGCCCGTTCGCATCTTGGAACAGTCAACAAAAACAAAGAAATACCATTGTTTGTTATGAGTAACCAGTAAGTTTTTCGCCCAAAGCTCTCTTCATCTCCTCCTTGTGTAGAGGCATCGAAATCGCGGAGTTCTAACGGCGAGGAGTACGTAGTTGTCACAATAATATTCACTAAAAATCTTTTACTCAATTATGTTGTAAATGAAAGGGGATATGAAAATTTAAAATCCTATAATTTGATAAAGCCATCGTAAAGTTGTAGATTTTATTAGTGCACGGCTTATTATATCGGAGAAAGTCAACCATGAAACAGTGTTGTATATCAGTACTTCCATCTCACCTCCCAACTCACTGGTGCGCTCGGTCATTGTCAATGTAAATGTTTTATCAGGTGTTTCAGTAACATGTTGTTAATCTTCCTGTTTTAATTTAGGCGTGCAAATTGTCGTTCAATTTATCTAATGGCGTTGTAAAAATGAAAATCAATATTTAAATTTGATGAATCACCTCGGCTCAAATCTCCAAAAATTCAGTTACGTTTTAATACACTTGAAAATTTTTAATTTAAATATTTTTTGTTTTCTACAACCACTAATCTATTTGGTAAAGAATGCGCGGAAAAATGCGTAGGAAATATCATCGTCTAACGCGACCACGGCGCTCGTAGTGGGTAAAGTAGATCCTGTTCTTGTAAGGGGCTTCCCTGTGGGAGATCATACGCGTACATTGTTTGCTGTTCTCCTCACTCGCACGGTTTCGGGTGGGAGACGAATTTGTGTTGAAGGGGTAGAGGCAGCAATTCCCTAGCTGCCAATCGGATGCTTTAGCTATTACATGTTCGAGCTGTTCTTGCTACGTCGTACGTACATGTTCTCAGAGATCGCGTCATGGACACTACTGACGCCACCATTGTTCATCTCTCGTTACATGAACGGTATTATGACCAGTGTTTGTCAGGCGAAAGTGACGTCATGGAAAGAACGTACGGGCCGCAGATAATGGCACGGAAGAGAATGTCTTGTATTGTTGTAGAGGTATCGTTATATCAAAGTGTAGATGCCTTCTGGTCCATCCCGAGATTTCCTCCAGCTTTCCTTCAGGTAGAGGTGGATTTATACATAAGCAGGAATGTCAGTTTTTTGTGTTTTAAAATCTACGATTTATTTTGGAAATATTAAATGGATAACAGCATATATTTGTGTTTTTTTTATTGGGGCTCTAGGGCTCCCCAACGTCTAGGTCATAAGAGCCCTTTATACATTTGTCGAACACTTCTTTTATAAATATAATATTAAATCTCAAAGTTAAATCTCAATTGGTAATAAAGACGCACAAATTGTGAGAAAAAAATTATATTGTTTGTTTTGTTTCTACTTAATTTAAGAAATGTAATAAAAATGATTACTCTCGCAACTTACGTGTCTTTATTATCAATTGAGCTTTAACTTTGCAGTGGGTATCAGTCTGGCGATGTGAATATTCATCATTCAAAGAAATGAATAAATGTAAATCGTAAATATTCACGGTTTTTTGTGAGATATGAAAAGAAAATCTTTGTTTGTATGTGCTTCAACCGTATTTTAACCAGTTAAATATGGTTTCCTCTGAGATCACTAGGATCTGACTAGACGCATTACTACGAATAAAATATGCAAGTAAAATATGGTATGATTATTTTTTTAAATCAAACTTATATATAGAGATAAATATATGTTATATACCTACTTAAAGAACAAAAATATTTTCCATCCATGTGAGGTCAATAAACTTGGCATGAACTTATCGCGCGTAAGTTACTAGCTGCTTCCTATTGACAACGCCCAGTACTATTCCGAATCTACAGAACAAAAATATGTATGTGTAGTAGAAACTAGCTTAGTTAAAAATACAGTGAAATAAATAAAATGTTTCGGTAATATTGTTTTTTTAAGTAAACTTACGAGATAATTTTCCCATAAGGATAATGAGAGATTTATAAAAACGCTGGTGGACAATCCCTGAATCTATACTGATCGAGACACGTTTTCAAATACCAAGTCTTTCCTAGTGAAGAAGATAGGAATCCACGTCTGGTATTCCTCTGAATAGGATCGAACTGTTTGTCAGGATATTGAAATGTAGGTCAAATCTTCTCAAAGGAAATTCCAGTTTGCTGATGTTTCTTGCTATGGATATAGTATAAATTTCTCGGAAGAGGCATTGTCCTGGCATCAGGAATTCTCTGAAATTGAGATAGAGCTGATCTAGAGGTCTCAGATAACGTAGAACAGTAAACTTCGTATTATGATGACTTCCTGCTATTCAGATAATAAAACAGGAAAACATGTGGTTTAAGTGATGGAATTCTTTTGCTTTAACGCTATTTAATTCCTCGCTTTCCTTCAAACAAACCCATTTTCAAAATCTCTTTTTCAAAAATAAATCTTAACTCCGCTACAGAAATTTAATAGAAATAAAATAAAAAATACTCAATATTTATTACGAGAAAAATTATATTAATTACAAGATATTTTTTCTCATTGGCCAAAACTTTCTCTTCCATTTAAGACGAGATTTTAATCTAGAATTGGAGGATCTAAAGTTTAAAAAAATAAATTCATACTTGCTTATACTTAATATGTTATTCTGAGTTCTCTTAACGACTCATTTAATTTTTTTACATTGTAATTAATGTCATCGTTGCAAATCATTATTGTTTCTATTACTATATTTTAATTTAGGTTTTGTGAAAATATCGCGCACTATTTAAGATCGTAGAGATCCAGTTATTTAATTTATAACACGATATTTTCCGATATATGAGTTTTGTCAGAACTGTTTTATATATTCAGTTTTTCTATTGTATGTCTGGGAAGATCAGTGCTGAATTCTCCAGAAGATATGCCTTAGTCTTCCTCCTTTGTATCCTTTCTTCTTCTTTTTCCCCCGCTCGTTCCCCAATTCCGTCTTTCTCACGGGCGTCACGCCTTCGCACATCCTCTTTCCCGTTAAGCACACCCCCCCCCCCCCCGCTCCCACACTCCCCACACATCGACGCAATTAAAGTTCCAGCTTGGGTCTGTAAAGAAAGCCTCATTAGGGGCACTAAAACTTTGCATACTAATTTTCCAGGTCGTGGAATGCTCCCCCGCGTCGTCGGCGATTCTTGCAGACTGGGAGCCGGACTTTTAAAACTTCTGTCCGACTCTGCGCTTAATCCCGTAATTTTGAGGCGGCGTGACCTAGCGCCAGGGGGCTACGTGGGTGGTAACGGCTGGTGATGGCTGCGGTGGAGAGGGTGGCATAGGCTCGGAAGCAATGGTGATGATGGTGTAACTGACGACGTGAGACGTCCCTAATTTTCGGTCTCTTTCCTATCTTTCACTTTGTGTGACTCACGTGAAGTGTCCATGGATCGCAAGGTGTGAAAGCGAGGTGTTCTAGAGGAGATTCTACACCTGATACGTTTTACAATTCTAAAATTCCTAATACTGTATCTACTGCGTTTCACCATTAAAAGTTTTGGTTTTAACTGATCTAACACATAATCAAAATAATATCTGTAGTAAGCTAAGGAAAATATTATTTTAATATAAAGATATTGCTTAAATACTTTGCTCATACTAAATTTAACGCAATAAATGTTTAAATTTAGTAACATAAAATTGTCACTAATGTAGAAATATATAGAAGATACATCTTAAGTTATTGTTGAAGAACAATTAATGGTGTACTGTATNTCCTAATACTGTATCTACTGCGTTTCACCATTAAAAGTTTTGGTTTTAACTGATCTAACACATAATCAAAATAATATCTGTAGTAAGCTAAGGAAAATATTATTTTAATATCTTATAAAGATATTGCTTAAATACTTTGCTCATACTAAATTTAACGCAATAAATGTTTAAATTTACTAACATAAAATTGTCACTAATGTAGAAATATATAGAAGATACATCTTAAATTATTGTGTACTGTATCTTCTTGTCCTATAAATATGCATTCAAATTATTATGATTATATATTTTTCGGTATCTCTGGTTACTTAAGAAAAAAGGAACGTTATCTGTAATTTCTTTGAAAATTAGAACATTAATTTTAAAACAATGACCATCTTTACACTAGTAGACTGTAGAGAAGTGCTCACAAAAACGCTAATTACGTTCAGATGGTAAAGGTATTCTTATCATTAACACCTGGTTTGGATAAAAGTGCTTCCGAGTCAACTGAACTGATTAATCAACTGCGCTTAAAATAAAAATTTTTAAAAAGGAAGAAAGAAACTATTTGAGTTACAGAAACTCACTTTTCAATGTAAAAACAAAAAATCTACAAAAGTAAGAAAATTTGCTTCAAATTTAACTACATGTTATAAATGTATTTCATGATTTATTTTATAATGTGTCGAGGTTTAGACAATCAGGCCTGCTCCGAAGCACAAGATATACGGGTGAAGGAATGGGGAAGAGATAATTGGTTGCCGGGGGAATTATTTGTTCTGTACATGTTCTGTACATGTTTATTTTTTATCAATGTAATGTTGTTTGTATTATTAAACACAATATTGATAAAATGTTTCTTTCGAGTTTCTAGAACGAATTAATTGGATTGACATTGATTCATGTACAATTAGTTGCGTCGGTTTTCGGCGGCTTTGGTGTTCGCCGATTATTTTCGTAAGGTTTATCAACGATAACATAAGTATCTCTAGTTAATGTTTCACTTGTACTTTTCAATACAATGGAGATATTTGAGATATACGTGATTTAGTTATGGATATAAAGAGTGATAAAAATAGCGTGAAACTTTCATGGTAGTTGAACGACAGATTGAATACGAATGAATGCCTAGGGGATGAGACAGCACAGCGGGAACTTAATTTAGGGATATAATTTTTATATGTCGGGAGATGGGAATTTACCGTTAAAACATAAAATAAAGAAGTTAATAATAATTGCTGGAATTCATAATAACGAAGCAAATGCATTTACCATGCTTACTGTTGTACAGTTATCGTTTGACTGTAATGCAAAAAGAGTACAAGGTGTAGCATGTACTACACTCTTTTGCTTCGAAGTAAATGTATGTATAAATGTACGTGAAGTAGATGCTAAGTAGAAGCGGAGTATCTGTTGGTAAACAGGGTTACTTCAAGTAATGCCATCATAATTTGATGCATACGGTTCAAAACACATCTGAGCATCTGCTTCACATCCGTTACCACGAAGTAAAAGAGTGTAGTACAAGCTATAACATTTTTAAGATAAAAATCTGAACTATAACACTTCCCAAAAGAAGTTTAAAAGAATTTTCTTCGTTTCTACCAACATTTGGTTTACGCACATTTGCAACATTATAATTGTTTTTTTTTCTGTTTTCGAAGTTATAGGTATTAAGTTTCCACTTGTGATGTCTCACATTGTAGGTGTCGAGGCCGACGGCGGTTTCCCACGTTAGAGGGGGAGAACTTGTGTCGTCCGACTTTAAGGCGGGCTGGCTAGAAAGGAGGTGGGAGATACCCTGATCTTATAGAACTAGCGACAGGAGAAAAAGGAGTAATAACAACCTCATTTTCACCATTGACAGGCATAGCTCTTTTTATCCAACTCACCGAGAGTGGAACAAGCGGCGGCGTGAAGCGTCCGGCGACGAGACAGCGAATGGCGAGTTTTGAACAATATTGTGAACTTGGGTGAAGATAATGTCAGAAAGTAGATTCGATTAAGACGGTTGATGTCAATTCAGATCGAAAGGAAACGAGGAAGGAAGAATTCGGCAGAGACCATGAAAGTCTTCTGACCAAGAAGGAGTGTTGTAGGAAATTCGGTAGAGACCGTAGATGTCAATTCTATCCGACAAGGCGGAGTGGAGTCGCATCTCTCTCTCCTATACTACCTCTAATCCTCTCTCTCCCTCGCGAGCGCCAAAGTTTCGCGTATTTATATTGTGGCCCGCGCTCAGTCAGTAGTTCTGAATATTTTAGGCAAGCGCTTCTTATGCGCGGGACATTCGAGTCCGCCTCAAGACATAGGCATTCATTCATCTTTATTATATCATTGAACTATGAAAGAAGTTTCAGACAATTTTTTATCAAGCTTGTTTTCCATTCCACATGAAATAATGTGTTTGTGTGAAACATAAGCATATGGTACTGTAGTCTAATTTGTTCAGTATTATAGATTATTCATTAAAATCAGCATTGAAATCAGTTGCAGTATTACTGCACCGTGAAATCCATTCCTCCCCCTCCCCTCTCCCTGATTCCCTCCCGGCGAGACAAGTCGTCCACAAGCTCCTCACCAACCAAAATCTGACCCCCTCCCAGCTTACATCGGCGCTTCCCTTTGAAGCGCCAGGGGGTTAATTGGAACCCTGCGGCAGAGCGTGCGTGCGTGCCCCAGCTCCTGGCCGTGCGTGTCTCCGCGAGGGCTCGTAGGTGTGCGGCGGTCCCTTCCCTTGATGCCCATCCCACGTAAGGAGGGTGAGTGAGATACGTAGGGCTTCCGTTGCCCCAGTGAGAGTGGGGATTACGCGGAATGTTTGCGGATCTCCCACACTCCGCTGCTGGGTCACCGCATGCTCCGACATCCTTCAGTGTCATGCCATTGACGGTCCCTTTCCTAGCCTTTGCTATTGCAGCTTTTCTCAGTTTTCAAGATACAGTTCTATCCCACTATACAGTAGAACCCTTCTTAACCGGTTTCGAGTCATCCAATCCTCAGATTAACCCACCCTGGAACATTTTTTTTTTTCATTCAGCGTATATCAGCTGGCAGGTAGTGAGTCAAACATTGATTATTTGACGAGCCTTTGTTGGAAAGTTCCTTGAACGTAATACGGAGTGATGCGACGTTCGGTGTGCAATGTGTTTGTATTATGGCGGCAAAACAGGGAAGGGGTAGAGAGTTCACCAGTTTGATTCCCCTCTTGCTTCTGAATCTACTTTTCTATGAATCAATATGTACATAGATATATTTTTCGGTTATCCAATTTTTTCGTGTTCGTTTATGTGTGTATTTATATACAATATAATAAAATTACTTGCAACGTCGTCTCATTTACTCGTTTAATCGTGATAACCTGATGAAATTTTAGACTAATTTTGAACGAACAGTTTTTTCACGGGAACCTTCGGTTAACCGAACAAACTAGTAACTAGCCAGGATCTCCGCCCTGACCAGACCGGTTAAGTGGATTTCTACAGTAGCATATCTAAGAGACTGGACGTTTTCATCGTTGTATAGAGAGATCGTTGTGTAGATAGAAACTCACACATATATATGTTACATGAAATATTACAACTACTTACTTGCTATATTTTTGAAAATATATGTTTTATTATTTTTGTTGTTGTATCTTCTTATTTTCCTCTATTATACTCAGCTATTTTTGTATTTTATTTACATTAATGGAAGAAGTCTAACATCTTAGTTTTCTTCCTTTTCCCCGTCCAACTCATGGACATAAAAGGTGCAAGGCATCTTCTGTTGCCGTTAAGTTATCATACCCGAGTGGCTGAAACAAAACGAGTTAACGTCTGAAATACCATCGTTATAAAGAGAGCAATATCCGTATAGAGAAAGAAATAATACACTACTCTTATTGCAAACTATCTCTCATTTCGTTGTAGAAATATTTTTGTTGTAGAGAGAATCGTTGCAAAAGAGACCATTGTAACTGAATAGTTCATGTGTTTGTTTTCGTCTTCTTGGATAATGAAAAAATTGCGAGAATTCATAATGTTTCTTTCAATATCTGATGAATTCTGTACTATTTTGATGTAATTCCCTAAAATGAATGAAATATGCGATGAAATCCTCGAATGTTATTGGTGTCCATTTATCTTCTGAAATGGCTAGTTTACAATTTCAGGAGTTTCTAAACATTCAGTATGTTATCTTTCAAAGAACGTTTTCAATCAAAACAATAAATCCGCTGTGCAGTATGATTTAATCCTCTATCATTGATTTTGTTCTCCCTTGTGACCTCCGGAGAAGTTAATATTTTACTTAATGGTTATCGAGGTATTGCTTAGTTCGTATTACATTCATCCGACGTAAACCTTTTTTTTTAATCACTCTGTTTTATACGCGGAAGGGTATATGTAATGCAAGTGAAATTCTACTATTGAGAAGTGGTTACTGACGAGTGGAATGAAGAAACTGAAATGCGCTCAATGTATTCCTATTACCAGCCATCTGACTGTTCCGAGCTCTTACTCCATTGTCTATACTTAGTTAATGATTTTTGGAAAATCTCACAAAGATAAAATTTCAGTGGGTGAATCAGGTTTGTTGGTAGGAAAGAACTTCGCTTCGTGACTATTGTTACATTTATGCCCCCCTTCACTAGTTTGAATATATTAGTTACTACAAAAACTATATTAATACTGCAAATACTGGAGAGAAAGATTCATTTTTCCTTGATGATGAAAATGCAGATATATTTCTATGAATCTTAGTTGAATCGGAATCTGAGAAAAAGCGTATTTTTTATTATTTAATTTATTATGTGCATGTGTTTCGCTGAGGTTTTACTTTCAACCTCAGGGTACTTTCAACCTGTGTGTATTCGGGTTCTTTTAGGCATTCATATAAATATTCTGAGAACAAATGAGATCTAATCGTGGCATATTAGCCTTACCTTCAGCTGTCACAATACATGCTAGAACTCCATGTTCTATCCTGAATCTTGGACAGCAGGGAGGATCAGCGTCTTAAATTAAATGATCTTCACCTTCATGTCGAGCATGACTGCAATTTGACATGAAAGTAAAAGTACACGATTCAATTGGAGACTTTTAAAGTTGTTATTCTGAAGAATATTTTACCATTGTTGGTTTTAGTTTGGAATATAAGATTATTCTTCAAATTCAAGAAAATCCTTAGAAATATGACGCAATATCAAAACTAATTAAATAAGTCACGAGTTTTATATTTGTTTGCAATATTTACTTTCATTGCAAAGCGAAACCTTAAAAAATTGTATTTATTAATTCGAATGGTCATATCAATTCGATTACAAGGGTATCTAATTTATCATAAATTCATGGAAATAATTTTATGTTGCTTTTCATTCTTTTCACGCTACATTAATTACCCATTTTGTATGCGTTTCAATAACATGTACTTTCTGGATGTGTAGCACAAATGAGCTTATACACAATTCTCTCAGAGTGGAAATTCATTTATCTAAAACAGCACAGAAATGGGTCTGAGTTTCACTGACATAATTTTTAAAGCGCCTGAACCAAAGAAGCAAGTTACGGAAAGAGGAATTACATCGTAATAGGACTGTCTTGTTATTCAACTTCTTTTCATGCAACTGACTTTAATTAGCACTGATGCACTAAAGCCTAGGCTCTGTTACTCGTGTCTAATGCTACTTGTCGCGAAAAATTCACTTCATTTCTGCAAGTGCAAAACATGGCAACTTAACAGTTTCCTTCTGAAGTTGTTCATCCCTTGTAGGTTTTGTTTCATTAAATGAAACTATTTTCACTCTACATTTGAACGCTCCGGAACCTCTCGCTTTGCTGTTGTCTACCCAGCGTTTGCAGAACAAAAAAAACAAAAAAACAAAAAAAAAGGTTCCACGAAAGTTGCGCGTTTCGTTTGTCCACTGTTTGGAGCTGGGAAAAAAAAGAAGGGTGAGAGGGAAGTTTGTGCCTTGCTCCCGACAGCAACAATACACGACGACACACTGAGATGAATTCTGGACCATACAACTGAAAATTTCTTCTTATTTTATGGAATACTCTAATATGGTTCCTTAGTTACTTTTTGAATTCTGCCATACTCTCATTCGTGATATGGTTTTATCATTCCCTTACAAACTAAGTTTCATTAAAAATCCTCTTCTCGTGAACACTGGTGATTATCGTCATGATTTTTTAAATTTTGTTATCCATGACGTACAAATTATTGTTATTACATTTTTTTAATAGGAATAATTTCATTCCTGCTTGTTCAAGACATCTTATGCTTTCCATTTACAGTATTGTTAATTATTGAATTGTTTTTAATCACACTCATTTCCCTACGAAGTAAACATTTCGAAATCTATTTTCTCCCAAATTAATGTACCTTGATAGTCATGTCTAAATTTTGGTTCCCAAATAATTATGTTGGGGACTATTTATGAAAAATATTGAATGAGTATGACCAAAGTATACAAAGTATTAGTTAACTCTGGATACAATCCTTTTAAAAATTGTCATGTTCAGTTATTGGTAACAATTATTTGTTTGAGCATTTATAACTTGAAAAGCAAAATTATTTCAAATGAAATTAAAGTGTATCGAATATTTTAATATTTGTATAAAAATATATATTCCTTAAATCACAAACAATCCAATTTCATGGAAGCTAAGAAATAAATTGTATTTCAACTGATTGTAATAAATTTCCAGTAACGCCCAACTTAACTACGGAGTATTTCTTCGTGTCGTAATTAACCTCTGTAATGGTTGAAGTAGTTGTGGAGACTTTGAACACATGGGTTATCTAAGGGAGAATGATAATTACTTGCTCCGCATTGTAACGTTTCCGTCGACAGCTCTTAGTTACGACGCGGCGACGGCTCTTGCAGCATGGCCAAAGTAGTCACGAAATTCCTTTCTCTTGAAGTGGACTGTACATTCCTGACGTTTTTCACATGGGACAGAGAGCACGTTCCGTTCAGTGCAAGAGCGACCAAGAGACTTCGAGGTGACCCGTGTCCTACAGATCACTACGAAAGGAAAATGCTTCGAAAAGCAGGTGCAGAGGAAGGAACGAATAATGTCAGATTCTCTTCTTCGGGGAAATACAGTGCAATAATTGGGTGTCACCAATTATAGTAAGTACTTACAAATATTAGTAAAAGTACTTGATAAATTTTTATAATCATAATTAAATTAAAATTTTCCAAAACATTTATTTAAAAAAATAAATGAAAATATCTCATCTGAATTGTAGCTATTAGAATAAATTCGTAAGTACCTAGTAATGAAATGTCTTGAAGTCATAAAAAAGTTATTTCAGTTTAGATAATCTTATTTAGGTCTACTTCGAGAATTTTGAAATGAGAAGTAAAAAAAATTCTTAATCTTTATTGGATTTGTCTTCGTCATGTTGACATATGATATGAAAACATAACGAATGGAAACTCATATCTCCTTTGTGTGCAGTTTACGTATCATATAGATTTAAACAAGATTTCATTATAATTTCAACATAGTATTACTATTTTGATTTGTTTATACAGTCAGCATATAACTTACCTAATACTTTGATTAAGAAATTAATTCTCAGTATATAGTATGAAAAAGAACAAGTATAAACTTTTTTATTGATATCAGGTTTTCTATTCAATACAAATAGGAAAATACGAGTAGAATCAGGGATACATTGACCAAAAATTGGAATATTTTCTACTCAACAGTCGAAATTCTTGACCACGTATTCTAATACGTGTATTCTAATAAGAGTATTATATCTTAAGTTTACAATAAAAACATTACTCATCAGCACGTCAACGTTTCAACTTTTATTAAGAGTCATCTTCAGGGCACTTACGCACACACACATGAAAGTTTTTAAAACAAAACAATAAAAAACAATTAAACATACTGACTAAAAAACTTATTAAGAAATAACGTAGTGCTAACATAGTACATCACAAGATATATATTCGCTACATACTTCTCTGCAAACATAATTGATCATCATCTCCAAACATATCACTTCAACCACTTTTCCCAAAACATTACGCTGTAGTGTATATACAAGCGCTCACAAAGTGCATATGGGTCTGAAGATGATTTGATAAAAGTCAAAGCAGCGGCAATCTTATAAATGATCTTTTTATTGTGACCTAAACTCAAGATTTTGTATCCTTATTTCAACTTGCGCTGTTAACAGCTTGCCAGGTAACAGATTAATTATGTTATGTTAAATGAAAATGGGAGAGGTCTCCCATTTTTATTTAACATAACATAATTAATTGGCGCTGTTACATATTTTTATTTTTATTTTTGCGAGGTAAATTACAAAGTGCATTAACACAGTGAAGGATATACGTAAAAATAAAGAATGGCAAAATAATTTAGTGTAACGGGAGAGGTTTAGTGTAATAGACAAAATGTCTGAATAAGATATGTACGTAATTTGCTAATTAACGAGTACTGAATATTAGGAATGGTGATAGCTTTTTTCGATTTATTTTAACAATCATAAATTAAGAATAAAATGTGGAGCTTCGTGTTTGTAAGCTTGTTAGGGAGAAGACAGCTTCTGAGGGGAGTGTAATGGTCATAACTCGAGGTCAGAGATTCCTCGTAACTTGGGATTCGCGGCCATGTGAGAGCTTTACCCGAAAGTTCGGGAGTGAGAACGAGAGAGGGAGAGAGAGAGACTGCAGTAGGACGACGACGCGACGGTGGAGGAGTCAGAAACGTGCTCGCTTCGCGCTGGCATTTTTCCTCCCTTTGTGCGTTTTAATTGTGTCTTACTCCGTCGACGGAATGCGGCCACGACCGCGGAATGATGAATGCTCCGAGTAAATAACGCAGCTGCTCTGCGTGCGGACGGACGGACGACCGCCCTGTAGTTGAAGTCTCGGTGCCCAGCGTCTACACCCTCTACCCACCCACCCACCCCCAACATTGTTACCACCCCCACCTCCCTATTGTTGCTGTGCCGGCAACAATCTACTATACATCTGCCACCTGCACACAAGTTTTGTTTCCATAGTCATTCCTACAGTCATAATAACCCCTATTTGTTGGTGACACCATCTTTAGTACTTAACGGACAATGTCATGACATTGCTCTTCCTATTATCATTACCCTTGGGACTGTGTATATTGCTGTCGTCTTAGGAATGTGCTCTACGCCAACTGCCATGACGGTTATTATTTAATAGTTCCATGTGCAGTGAAAACTTGTGGTTTATTTTGTAAACTAGTTAGATTGAGTTAGATTATTAAAATCTTTCAATTATAAATGAGTAAAGATTCGAATTATCTTGGTGTGGATCTATTACCTTTGTGGGAGGTGTGACCTGACTGTACATCTCGTTTATGCGCTGAGGAGAAACGTTGTGGACTTACACTGTACTTATAACGAAAACCTATCGAGAGTTTCGAACTGACACTTCTCTGAATTGGGGTAGAAAACTACCGCTGAAGATGTAATTCTGTTTGTGCAGATGGGGTATCAAACTACTGGTCCCATACTTGTACAAGTACGGTGGTAGCGGAGATAATACCACTTTGGGACTCTTTTTTGAAGTAATAAAAACATTTTACCAGATCACGTTTACATTCATCGTTTCCCCTAATTATCCATCGTCATTCACAATTTAAATTGCATCAGCACGTGTTAAGAGTAATCGACCTTTCACTACAGCAACACTTCACCCAAAATTACGTCATCCAAAATATCCTTTGATTTAAACTCAAACACTTTGGAAAGCCCTGTAGTCAAAGCGCTTGCAAATAATCTAGCTACCTTTCTATGGCTCATATCATCCCTGAGGTCATCTCTCCACCCACCTCCCGCAGCGTGTACGCCGCTATAATATTACATTTTTGCACGTATTAATTACACACATTTTAATGTTTTATGCCGCGCCCCACGCCTCAGGAGTCGGGCCACGATGCGTGTTTCAGAGGAGTGTAATTTCGAGTTGCGGGAGTAGAGCTTTTGCACGAGTGCGTGGGCTTGCTCGAGGCAACATCGCTGCGGTGAGGCTGCAGGCCACGGAAGGATTTTTTAAAGCAAGAAACCTCATGAGATGAAAATGCTTCAAGAAGTATTCTTGTTAGAGATTATTAAAATATGACATTTTTAATACTAATTAAAAGTTTTGTAACGTTTTACTTTGATTTACATTTCTGTCCAGCCACACGTAAAAAGGAATTAATACGTCGTAGCAAACAATAGTGATTTAATTAAATAGAATTTGTTTTATTTCGTAGTACATTTTAATTTTAAAGTAATGGCGACGCCGAGCAGTGACGTCTGATGTCGTGTGTCATGGGGAAGAGTAGAGCACTACAAGTATAGATATTATCATGCCGCCATTTTGGTCCACATTTGGTCCACTTCCCGCACATTTTTTTCCGTGCCCGCACGCACGGATCACCATGTTGACGTTTCGCTGGTTTCAACTTCTTTCAGCGAATGACAATGTGGGACCCGTATCGTTCTCTTTAAACTGGTGCTGTTGCATTATGTACGAGAATTGAGCTTTTGTATTATACTACATTACGTTTAAAGTAACACGTTATCAAAGCAAAACATTTAAGCTTGATGCACGCTAGTGAAATTGCTAGCAACGATTCAAAGAGAAAAGAAGTTCAATTAAAGAGAAATTTACGAAAAACATGAGTTTTGCCAGGGATATTTTGTTGATCTAATTTTTTTTTACTTAGTTATTATTGTAGTTTCTATATGTTTTTGAGTGTATTTTTATGACATTCCAGAAATGCACTGATAAAAAGTTCATATCAATTTAATATCTATTCTATTTAATTGATAATACTTATGATTTTAAAATTAAATATTTCATTTATTTACATAAGCCATGCTCTCAAAGTTTAAAGAGGGGTTCAATAATTTTCATTTATCTTTCATTTATCTAATATTATACTAAATTATAACGTGTTTAACTCTTCTCATACGATGTTTGATGCACGGTTAAGAGGTTGAAGCTTCTAAAATTCTCTGTCTACATAACGTTTTAGGAAAACACACTTCTTAAATTATTTGCTGCATTAAAAACCAACGTATTTCGGAATACAGAAGGTTAATGTTTGAAACTCATTAGTGTCAAAAATTTATTATATGACCTGAAGCTTAATTTAATGTATTTAAATAATTCAGAGAGTTATATTTCAAGGTATTGTAATGGTGCATTATGATATTGATAAAAATTGTTTTTATTCTCATCCATTTTAGTATTTTCTTTCCCAACACTTTGGGATGTAGTTTTGTGTCAAACAAATCAAACGTATTTCAATAAAATTTACTTTAGTTTTCTAGTGAACAATTCAATTTATTTGATTCGTATGGTATGAATTTATTGATTTCGTTGTTCTGTATTGTTTATAATTTACATCCAACTAATGACTCAAGCTATCATGAATATATTTCTTCAAATCAATTTCTATTTATTTCTGCATCATATTCAATTACACATTGCATAGTTATTTACAATTCCTGTAAAATCAATTTTTGAAGATATTTTTTAATTAGATAAATTAAATAATACATCTATGAAAAATTTCTTTGAGAGTTTTAATACTCTTCATAAAAAAGGTGTTTAAAAACTATGCGTTCTTTACCTTTGAATACTGCAATTTCATCATGAGAATTACAATGCTCCACGTAATCCCAACCAAGTTTAAATTTGATCCTATTTGTAGAATGAAGAACCTCAAGTAACTTTGAATCACCCTCTAGGTGCCGTCTCTTCCAAAACCTAAAAAGCTAGTTGAGACCATGTCTCTACAAGCACCACCACGGGAAAAACAAAAGTTGGCGACGGGCACCAACCCTTTCTCCGTGCTTTAATAACAGCTCAGACACCCTGAATTAGAACGAGCTGTGTAATTCATCCCTTGTCGCCACCGAAAAGGGAATCCAAGATGAGGAAGCGACACTGTAGCCTTTTCTACACCACACTCAAACATACCTTTGCATCATCATACATTCGCTGACAAACACGTTTCATAACAAACTTCCATTTATGTCACAAACAACACTTATTCATTTAGTAGATTCAAATGCATAACGTATCAAATCCAGTAAACATGGAACACTCGTGTTTTGTTTCGTTATCAATTATCCAATTCACTATTACATTAATTACGAGGAAGTTGTCAAAAATCGATTTATTACAATGAGTTATATCATAAATCATAAGAGACATTATACATATTCTTGATATAAATATATCCAAAATTTTGATATTTCATATAAAAACGTCCGTTGCAAATTTATTCGAATGTTGGAAACGAAATTTGTCTCGTCTATGTGGTTTCATAAACATACAAAATAAAGCGTTTGCATGATTACGACAAAATTTTTACCAGAAAACTATTTGGAATATAATATTTGGAGGAAACGATGTGTTAATAAAAAGTTTACAATACATAACATGTGGATTATTAGTAAGATCGCATGATATATTTAACTATTATATTGTATTCAATACAATAAATATTATTTTGCTTATAAAAAAATTATATTTTTGCGTTCATATTGCTGTTTTTAGTTCATGTAAAATAATTTCAACTAATTTTTGTTGCAGGTAAGATGGTCGTCTTTGTGCTGGAAGCAACAATTTGCAGTTCTCAGCACAGAATAAGCTGCAGGATGAGAAGTCTGAAATATGAAGCATCAAAGCGGTAATTATCAGTTCCGGGAATTAGTTGCAAGATAGGTGATTCGTGTTAGGTTTGCGTTAGCTCTTTAACGAAAGAGACTGTAATCTCGTTTAGTTGAAAAGCCTTTGAGCCATTACTTAAGAAATTAATGAACTGTGGTCTCAAGAAATTTTGTCTCCATCCGCTACATTGTGTTCTTAAGGATCACGTTACTTAAATACTAATATCGTTGACTTATAAAATCAAGGGTAATGTTATTTATATTGATAATTTTGATAATTTATATTTTTTATTTATTTTATTAATCAGCGAGAAAATTGATTATTTATGGTAATTTTAAATTTACAAAGTTGATTAAAGTTTTCATATAACATTTTTGACACAGTAAAAATCTGTTGAAATAAATATTTTGAGTCAATGTACTATAATTCACATGTTTGTTGTCTGGTGATATCTGTGCTTTTCTGTGAGGAAATGAAAGAAGTGTTTGTGTTTTTTAATCAATATAATAAAAACAAGGGAAACAACATAAATTTAATTTACAAGCAATGTTTCGTACAAAACATATTTACTAAGAAAATCATATACAAAATAATACAAATTTATGTATACAAGACCAATTTGACCAATTGTCAAATTCTTTGAAACGTATTAAGAATAATGTAATTTTTAATACAAATGTTTTAAGATATTTTATTGAAAACATACGTTCACAATAAGCTTATGTTTAATAAAAAGTTTAATAAAAAATTATTTATAGCAGTTCTTTCCCCGGTAGGTTTTCAAATGAATTTTCAATATCTTTGTGAAATAATGGTTGTTTCGAATTTTCGATATTATAATACTAGTATAATAATTCTCATGTATGCTGAAAAAAAAAACTTTCCCTTCTTACTTTTTATTCTTGTTGATTTTTGAAGGTCAAAGTGTTGAATGGTTTACGTGTAAAGTGCAACACTGGTGGGTGCGAATGGTGCAACTTTGTGTACAAGTGTTAATGGGCGCGAGGTGAACGTCGAGAGTTGTCGTGAGTTGGTAGGGGGCAAGCAGCAGGAGCAGGAGCAGGAGCAGTAGTACTGGGCAGCAAAGGTGATGATGAGCGCGCGCGTGCAAGTTCCGCTGGGTGGACCTCTGTACGGGGGAAAGGTGGGTGGGGTGGGGGTGGTCTGTGGACGGGGCTGGAGAGGTGTTGGCGACGGCGGCGATGGTGACAGCACTGTGCGGGTGTTTATCACGTGACAGTTCTAACAAGCTGACTGATTATCGTCGGTGCCGTAACGAGCCGGAGATTCATCACGCTGACTGGAGGTGGCACCGTTGCCAGTCGCCACTGTTACCCCCGTTACCTCGCTCACTGCGTCCCAACGCTTCCCTCCGCCACACCCCTCTCCACCTGTACACTCCGCGTCGTGGTTGAACCTGCTTTCCCTCCCACCCTACTCTTCGCGGCTGCAGCACCCCTCCAGTCGAGAGTAATGAACTGAATTTGTGGTTAACCACGGGACTCCATCGTGCTATGATTGAGTACAACAAAAATGTGGTTCTATTATTCATTACACCAGATGCGGGGTTATTATACAGGTATCAGATCATTTTTGTTTTCATAAAACGAGTTGATGCCTATTATTTATGTACAAATCGTGATAAATTTATACGGATACGTTTTCTCTTGGTAAATTACGAGATACTTTTCAGTGGAAAATATTAATAATTTAAAATTTTACGAATTTTTTTATGTCATCCAAAAAAAAACTAGAAAATTTGAAACATAACTATGTAAATTAAACATGTCATATTGCAAGTACCTCTGTGAAATTATACCTCAAAATAAAGTAACAAAAACAATAATGGAGATATGGCACCAAATTAATTTTCGAAATATATACTCTAGAGCTTACATTACACTTCAGAGAGAAGTAATAACCCTCAGACAAAGTCTGCGAGATCTTCACCGTATGTTTAATTAAGAAATGACTTTTTCTCGTCTCTATTATGGATTTCAGCCATCCTCAACATCGTAAATATTACCACTCTTACTGAAAGGTTGAGCATTTTATATTAAAACTTAACTTTCCAAACAGAACCTATGCTAATTGTATCAAATGAGAAATGATAAAATATTAATATTAAGTTGATATCAAATTATTTATAGTTATGTTTGTCAAATTTGGTGAAATAATCTTCTAAGAATAGATACTATAAAACATGTTATGGATGTACTGGAATCATTTGAAACACATTTTGAAAGAGAGCAATACATTCAAAATGAAAGAGAGCGTTAAGTAATATGTTTTCGTAGAAGAAATTAAGTGACGTTCAAACCATTTTATAACTAACTACTGAATTAATCATAACTACCGCAATATAAATAATAAAAATATAAAATTATTTTAATAATTGTATAAGATTAAAAATCTAAAATTATTTTAATAATTCCGCTAGAATCATCGTAAACTGAAAATTTTATACAGATGTAACTATCAGTATTCAGCGTCAACCAAAGCATTGAAACTGAATGGTTATATCCTATGGGCTATTCTACCCTTTCCGCCATTTTTAGCTTGTCACATGCTTATGCACACAGTAAAAAATCTCGCACGTCTGTTTCGCTGAGTAATGTCGCAACGTAAAAATTACCACGTGACAAATGAGTGATGGAACTCGGGCGGAGGTTAGTAACCAAATTGACCTCGGTGCGGGACAGACATCCGCAAAAATATTCCTGTCGTGTTTACAACAGGGCGTAAAAATACAAAATTTGCAATCTGTTAGATGCGTTAGTTGTAAGGGGGAGGGGGTTAGAGCACAAAACTGGTCTCGTGCTCGTCTCCGGGACATGCAAATAAGCGCGTGCACGTGGTTAAGCAAAAAGAGGTCGCTAGCTGCTCATCCGAAAGGTAACTATGGAAACGGAAGGTCGGTCGTGTTCACGTCCAGTGTTTTGGTATCACTGATGCAAACACTATTGCTATTACTGTTCATTCACAACGCTTTGCTTGTTAGTTATTATTGTTGAAAAAATGTATACGGATTTTTTTTTAAGCGTTGGTAATCCTTCTTATTTTTATGCCGATAACTTTTATAAAACAACTGCGCACTAAGTTGTCAATAACGAATTATAAATAAATTAACATGAAAATTGTTTCTATTAGCAAACTAGAAACAATGAACATTATTTTCCTTCCCACATTTGAAACATAATTTAAGAGAGCGTGACCGCGTAAGGTAATTTTCTAAAAAAAATTGACAATTACTTAGAAAAGGTTTGGCATGGTAAGTCGGTTAATTGGCATGGCACAAGTCTGTTAATTAAAAAACGAATATAAAATGTTGTACATTTGTTAAAGCGTTTATTTTATTTTTATAACTTATACCAAACAATTACGATAATATGGTTTCGTTTTTTGTGAGGACAAGATTAATGAAATTGAATGAAATGTGTCTAATGATTGGAATATTTACTTTAGAGCAATTTAAAATATTGGTAATAGCGACTTTTTTCAAGTAGGTCTGACATAATATGAAAGAAGTCTCATTAGTCAAATTATATTTCTTTTTAAAAGAAGCATATCTGTAAGTACACTTGGTTAGTGATTATTACGATATATGTATTCTTTACGTAATTATTATCCGCTTTTTTAGAAATGAAGAAAAGAGAATCCTTATGCTTTACGAAAACTGTACCATTTTAGTACATACGTGTGTTGTTGTTCTTAAAAGGAAAATGGCATTCTAAATATCATCATCCTAATTTCTCTGAAATACAAGACTATTGTTTAAAAAGTGAATAAAACAAGCAAAAAACATTTGTGTGGAACTTCTTAATGGAAATCCAAATATTAAATCTCTCGAAAATTATCAAGTTTGAAACCAAGGGATGCATTGGCTAAGAAAGGTGTTGCTGGAAAGTACTGGTGTATAATTGCACACATTTTTCTCATATTGTTTAACATAAGATTTAAACACCTTCTAGTAATATTACTTCGACCGTATCTATCATGAAAAAAATTGTTACAATTAGACATACAATTTACTTTATATAGTATGATCAAATCTCATAAAACTGACCAGTTTTGTTTCAGATGTTTAGTTTCATTGAAGATAATCATTTTAAGGGAGTAGATATTCATAATAAGTAAAATTAGTAAAGGAGAAAATTAAATTAAATTATTATCAAGAAATAATATAATGGTTTCATTTTATTTAAGGTGTTTCATAAGGAAAGCTTTATGTACTTCATGTACTGAGAAAATCTATGGTTGTCAGAAATTATAATTTATTTTATTTATGACGAATATTAAACATCTTAGTTTACACTGCGTGTATCCTAATTGCTCATTGTGTGAGTTGTGGAAACCTCATGTAAACGTTTTCTACACTTTCGTATTAGAATGTATGCTTATGTCCTCGCCAAATATTAATTCTAACCATTCTTTCTCTACTAGATTCAGCATAAAAATAATATATCTTATCTCTTGAATGTTGTCAGTGAAAACTTGCAAGTTTTATAATATTTTTTTTCTTTTCATTTAATTAAATTTCATAAAATATACTAAACAATATTCTTCGATTCTTACCTGAAACAATTTTATGCTTTTCCGTATGGAATTTCATCTAATAGTCCTTATTTTTCTTATATTATCACTAATAAAAATATAATCCGTCCATTTTAAAACAGTGGCACTTTATCGAACCTAACCATAAATGTACGGTTGCACTTCCCATAGCAGATTCTGCAATTTGCTCAGGGACTGGCAAACAGCTATGCAGTAATGTTCTGCGGTACAGTATCTGCTGAAGTGGGGGTCTTCCCCAGTGGGCTTCCGGGAAGGGCCATGCGTAATGTGGGTCAAAGTCTCTAGCGACCGTGCCTCCATCCCTCACCATTTCCTCCTCCCGTGCAGAGGCTCGCCCTCCTCTGAGGGCGGTGTTGGTGGTGGATGTGACGAAGTCGGTGCTAGGGGCGGAAGACCGCTTTAATTAGTGACGAGGGGCGTCGCTACAACGCCGTGCACAACGCTACTCGCTAGGGGGGCCAGGATTAGATAGCCATAAAAAGCCATTCATCCGTCGCCCCATCTATTTTTAATTACCTGCTCGGAAATCGGTCTATTATTTCATTTAGCTGTGACATTCCTCTTTTTAATGAAACTCTAAGTACCGATTGTTCAGTAGTGGGTCCCCAACGGATGGTTCAGATTCTCGGTTGCTTTTGTTCGTGGCGATGTTGCTTTTGCAATTGGACTCGCTACCCCTTCGGTTGTACATAATTCATAACCACACAAAGTCTGTGCCATTAGTGTTTTTGTGCAATGTGGTCCGAGTAGAAATCGTTCACTCTGTATGCACGAGATAGCACGTTTACCGAGATAAAAAAGTTTCGAATTACTCTTATAATGAAAATTCCTAAAATATAAAATTAAAAAATTAATATTACAATATAAGAGAGAGAAAAGTAAAAAGAAACGAAAAAAAATATCTTAGAGAGTGAGAGAGAGAGAGAGAGAGAGAAAGGAACGCAACTAAAATATTTTACTTATATTGTTACACATCATTCACTTATCAGATTTTCGAATAAGATTTTTAAAAACATTTAAGGACATAGAGACATAGAGTTTTTGGGAAAATACTTTAATAAACAGAATGGATGTTGAGTAGTAACGATTGATATCAGTAAATTAATAATAACTGGTAACGATGGAGAATGACTAGATGAGGACTATACCAGTATTATCGGTATTGTAAGTCGTATTTAATGGACATTTACACCATACAGACGAGATAAAAAGACCAGTCAACAGGAAAAATGGAACCTATAATTAAATAGTACTTTGTCTTTGAGTGAAATTAAGTTAAGAGGAGCCCACACTACCTAAATATCTTACCGTGATACATCATCTAAACATAGAAATGTTTTATCTGCAAAAGTAACGTACGTAAAAGTGTAATAATTCTTGCTAATATTTCTTCCATGTACCCTACACGTGAAGAAGATATATGATCTTTCGGTCAGGTAAAAATTGCGTCGAGTCGGGAACCAAACTCGGGACTCCTGCATTGATCGCATGCAGGAAACCCGGCTCGTCACCATTTTCACTTGATCGAAAGTTATAAATAAATAAATTTATTGTCAAAAAACAGTACAAACTGCGTATGACCACGTGGAGGAAAAAAAAACTAATTTACTCTCCGGAAGCAAGCAAGGGACCATCCCATCAATTCCGATCAAGGGCCCTAAGGCAGAGGCGGATTCAAAAAATTCAGCAAAAATTCCTAGATAAGATAAAAAGTTAGCTGCGAGTTATAATACTAATAGAATGTCAATATGTTTGTAATTTTAAGCAAAAAATTACATGTAAGTTATTATCGAACTATAGATTATTCTGAGTATAGTGCTTAAAAATTGAAATAACACTAAATTCACGATTTATTGTTACAATAGACCCGCCCCTAGACAAAGCCTAGAGAACCTGTATGATAAATCCGCCTCTACCCGAAGGAAAACCGGAGAAAAACCCGGGCCAGGATGGGTTTTTAACAATTCTTATTCCATTTTATAACAATTCTTATTCCCCAACCATAATTAAACGTTAAAGAAATGATAGAAAGTGACAGGCTAACATAATGTGTTACTAGTATTCTACGTGCGGTAGTATTAAAAATTGTTTAGCAACGAACATTTGCATGATGTTTGATTTGTAATTGAACATTTTATCATATCTCATAACATTAGTTATTTAAGTTAAATAGTAATGATTGAACGTAATTTAGTAATTTTGTAGTATGATAAAATTATACTCTTTAATAATTTAAGAGAATCAATATACAACAGACAAAATGTATTATTTTGTTTTGTTTCTTAATTGGCAAATTAGATCCAAATTTTAAAAAAATCAAATATTGTAAAATGAGTTTAGTATAAACTATTTTATACTAAAATTACTTATAATTTGTTTCTGGATAAATTTTATCTAAAACATCAATTCGCTATTGCCCCGAAACTTATTTGTTCTCTCTCTACATAACCGGACGGAGTAAATAACGTAAATGAAGTATCCTACTTAAGAACATGAAAGATGTGTCGACAATTTCCTAATATTTCACTGTATCCTTTTTGACATAAAGACATTTAAAAATTACATTTAGACGGTACTTTGTATTTGAAAAGGATGAAATTTGACAACTTGAATTCTGAAAAATGAAAGCTTCTGGCAAGTAATATGTAGGAAATTGTTAGTAAGTCATGTGTTGATCCATTGTATAATATCACACTATTCATAATTTTGCAATCTCATTGTTAATGCTAAAAATGAAAAAGTAAAATTTACATACGACTAAAATATACGGGTAAAAAGAACATGTTCCATATTATTCAGTTTAAAAAAAGGTAGTCTTCTTACATAAAAGTAAACATTAACAAATATTAGTACTGATTCAATTTTCCTAGTAATTCGACCTAATATAGAATTAATTTGTATTCTTGAAAAATATATGTGTTTAATGGAAGTTAAGTAATTGATTAATTTAACAAGTATTAAAATTAGTACAACGGATGTTATCATTTATGTTCATAGTAACTATGGCAGTGTATTCAAGCTGTCGATTTAATAATTAGTTAAGTGCATTTGATGTACGTCTGACATCCACAGGCAACATCATTTCCACCTGACAAGTTTAGGCGCGATTTACCTTAAATGATTATTGCATTCCAATTGTCCACTATGTCAATGTTGACGTTTCTTGTTAATTAAAATGCTGAATTGTAGAGAGCATACTGGGCTTATAACGTTATAATACTTGTATTCAAATCAATTAAAATTTAAGATCTTAATTATTCTCTCATAATAGACTAAATTTCATACAATACATTAAATTATGCCATTGTAAAATTCAAATAATTGTAACTCACTCTAGACAGTTTTGAACGTGATCTCCTGTTTATTTATTTTTCTTGGTTTTGTCTCGCATATGTGATAAAAACAATAACTATCTTAATTGTGAGAAAATTAAAAATGTAAATTAACTTGCTTTAAAATTAATTTTATTCATCATTATAGAAATTTCCTTATGTTTAATCCACAGATTAAACCAGAAATATAATTCTCTGTGTCCTTTGTAATTCTCTGTGAATCCTTTGATCTTGGCTACATATGACGTGGTGTTATGCGTATACCTGAACATCATTCATCTGATGAAGTAATTATTAAGAGAGTTCTCTAGGGAAATACTATGGACTAATTGCTCTCACCGTTTTGCTTCTCTTACTTCAACAACGCTTGCATTGGAACTTCGTGATTCGAAAGCTGGAAGTATTTGAGTTACCTGAAACCAGCGGTTTGTTCAAACACAAACCAACACACTTACGTTCAATCCGATTTCTCTCTCTCCATGGGAGATAGTGAGTTACGTGTATGTTTGGGAGAAGCTCGCAATTCCTAGTGACTAATTCTGCTGAACGGACTGTCCATTGGGACTTCGTATTAATTCATCTCTTACTCGTACAGCTTCTAAAAATTAAGAGGTGATTTGGGGTAGAAAATGATTGGGGAAGTTTTCACAGAGATGTATTGACGGGAATGGGTTCTATAAGTCAATGCTTTGTGAGATGCTGTCAACGGGGTTTAGATAAAATTGTGGGGCAGATTTTTTCCGAGTTGTATTAAGAAGAGGAAAAGTGTTATGTTTTGAAACTAAAATAAAAATATTTTTTATGATTCTGCTCCAGTGTACTATTTTTAAATTTGTTTGATGATAAATTTTAATACGTCGTATATTTAAATGTGTGTGTGAATAATCTTGTTCCATTGTGGATTCAATGCTGTTGCTGCTGACTAAAGCAGATATTTTTATGCATGATGTTGTAAATTTTCCGTAAATTCATAACAATTACATGTTCATAATTTTCATATTTATGATTTTTGGTATTTTAATTTATCTCCTGATATCTCGGGTATTGTACTTCGTAAAATTGGCTCGGAAATTTAAAGTCCCTAATGATGCTCGATGACATCAGCTAACAGGCAATACACGATAACCTTTAAACGAAAAAAAACGATAAAACTTATTTTCATGGTCTATTTCAGTGAAAGATGGGAATTGTGTAAAATGAGTTTTAGAATAATTCAATTTAAGCTCTTCACAATAATCTGCTATCTGGAGCAGATGTATTTTATGGAAGGAGGAAGAAAATAAAGGTAGAATGTGTGACTTAGCAACTCTTTTTGAACGTCCTGATTGTTTTTGGTAATGCTAAAATAATACACTTAAATATCTTCAAGCTGTATGGGTTTTTATGACTGCTTTAGTGCTTTTTTTATATAAACTGAATATATTGTATAATTGGAAGTTTCATAAACGATTTTGTGATTGACTACACACTGGCACTCATACAACCTCAACAAACTGAGTGTGGAAAATAGAAGTATCAAAGCAAAAAAGTATCTTGGGGAAGACGCAGATGACACGATAAGTGAATGTCGTGAACTGCGAAGTATTACCTTCTCCAGATCTCCCTCGCACTAGCGCACACTGTAAATAACTGTTTTTAATTTAATAAGATGACGTATAAAATGGTGGATTAATTTGTCTCTTAGAACAGTCTTAATTTTTGGAAAGTATTACAAACAAGTAAAACAAACTAACAATTGAGTACATTTTACCTCTCTTATCTTTTCCTTTATTAACTATAGGTGTAAATTGTTCTCAGCAGCTAGGTATGCTTTCATATCAAATAACTGGACAGAAGAAACTTAAGGAGTTGTGTCTTAAGGACTCTGTGTGAAGTCATGATTGAAGGTAACAAGTGAAGGGCCGTAGTGCGTGAGTCTTGCTTGGTATTGCAGTGTCAGTTTACGTTGGAGGGGGGGTCAGAGGGTAGCACAGGCAGCGTGCAAGACCTGCGTGTTTCATGCAACCGTGGTTCCCACTCTCTGGGTCTGGCTTCGAGCGCGCACACACGCCATCTGCGTAGGCAGCTACACCCCCTTCTAGCCGCTGTCAACCGACCAGTCCTCCCGTTGGTTCATCGTAAATATTTGGATTGCAGGACATTCACGCCGAGACGGCAGTTGAGGCTGCGGTTGGGATATGTCAAGCATCCACTAACTTTGATTCCTCATGCGTGATAGGCAGGTGTTGTCGTTGCTTACTCTGCAAATGCTGGAAATGCGAAAGTAGCTTCTGTATTACTCAACTAATCTATCAAATTAATCTACATACAATATAATTAAATATATAATTAATATTTACGACCTTTTATGGCGTTTCGACTTATGCCATCATGGGATCAAATAATAAATAATTATAACAAGAAACATAACGGGGGGGAAATTCAACATGATATATACATAAATATAAACGAAGAAGTGAAATTTTACAAATTGCATATCAGAAGTGATATTTATAAATAATATAAATAAATAAATTTATTGACAAAAAAACAGTACAAACTGCGTATGACGCACACGGGAGTTTGAATTTAATACACACGGAGTATAATACACACGGGAGTTTGAATTTAGACACACACTGAAAAGCTGGTTTATATGATATTATATTATAACATGTTTTTGTAGTTTCTGATTTTTTGTAAACATATTTGTGTTTATATTTATGTTTATATCATCTCCAATTGTTCTGTTGTTATGTTTCTTGTTTTAATTTGTTATTATGATCAACTGACGATGGCGTAAATTCAAGTCGAAACGTTGTGAGCTCTGCTCGGTGGCAGATAGAAAAGAATATATACTTATTAAAACAATACAAAGTTAAAAAAGAAACCATTAATATCCCGTGGTACTCCCGATGTTACCGCAATTTCTTTAGAGGAGCACCCTTCAATTGGAATTCGAACCCGGGATATCCTGCTCTGGCAGGTGTCCACTGCACCAACCACCTCGACTCCCAAGTATGTACAGTAGGAGATGGGAACGAGGAATAATGTTTGTCCATAAACGGTCGTGTTTATTTATTTAACGTTAATTACGATTGATCATCTGCACATTTTTACTACAATCTTTTTTTTTTGACATTTTTTTATATCTTCAGAACAGGTATTTCTGTTTTGAAACGTTTCATACGTTCTGTCAACGTCCGTCTTCAGGCGACGGCAGCAACTGTATTCGAACCAGGGTATCTTGGTTCTTAAGACGAGGACGTTACCATTGGACCATTGCGACCCGGCGGTGTAGGTGAAATGTTTATCTTCTTGAGTTGTGCTGCTGTAGTAGTAGTACCCTTTATTATTGGCATCCATAGGGGATGTATGTCGATTGAATGTTGGCTTATTGGATTACTAGCCAGGCGGATGTATGCGACCTCCTTGATTTTCCATCTTTTCAGATTGCTTTCTCTGGCGATGGGAAACGTTGCAAAACCGAAATACACCTGTTGTGAAGATATAAACAGCTAAGACGATAGATAATGTTGAAAAAGATTGTAGTAAAAATGATAAAATAACATTGTCAAGAATTTCATACCGAGAAGAACTGAGAACCCAATGTGAACCCGAAATCTTAAAAGCATTTCAAATGTACGAAAGAATGAAACTAAAATTGCCCAAGGAACGAAACCATCTCACGTTCCTATACAGAACCCGAAATAATGATATAATTCCAAATGGAATTAATATCAAAACTCGGTTGACAGCAGGAGAGCTAAGAAAATATTAGAGAGAACCAACCGCGCCTTCTGATGGGAGCGCATCTACTATCTTCGGTTCAGAATCTCCACTCCATCCAAAGAAATAGAACTATCAGAAAGGGATCTACAAGAATCCCTAACCGCGCTGGCTATAATCAGGTTTGGCACGCAACCCAGAGAAGTGCTGAGAGTGTATACATCCGAATTGCTAATTAACAAAGGCATAAAATGAGGGTACTGCTAGAACTGAAAGCCCAGACCATCAAGAATGGTAATAATAGTACAGCCAAAACTTTAATTGTCAATCTCACGAAGCATGAATTACCAACCACACACCGCAGTATCCTTGAAAAAGGTCTCAACTATGCCATCACTCCGCAGATTAACACTCTAGACTTGACTGCAAAACTAAAAAATGCGGCAAAAATCATTCTTGGCCTCCAAGTCCATGAATTTCGATTCGCTCGGGCTTAATGAAATTCAAACTTAAGATTCAAAACGTTAGCAGAGATGAAATTAAGACTCTCAAAACGCTCAGAAAGGAGAACTCCATCGAGACAAAGGGAATGTAGTAAGCTCCCGCATTTCTACGGCCTCCCTAAAATTCACGAAGAAGGGGTTCCGCTACGATTAATTATGAGCTCCAGGAATTAACCATGTCAACCTCTCGCCAGACACTTCCTAAATATCGTATCTCATTTAGCTAGCAAATCCGCATCACATATGAAAAACATAAGGACTTTGTAGACAAAATTAAAGATCTGCAACTCACACCCACTGATCACCTAGTGAGCTTATACGTCACCAACCTGTTCACAAATGTCCCTGCTGATTCAGCTCTGAAATCAACACGAACCAGGTTAGAACAAGACTGTTCTTTGAAGGAAAGGACAGAACTTGACGTAGGAGACAAAATGGAACTACTCACCTTGTGCCTCAAAACTACTTACTTCAGAGCCGGTGACGAGTACTACATGTAAATAGAAGGCATTGCCAAGGGCTCTCCACTCTCATCCGTGATGAGTAACATATACAATTGAAGAGTTCGAACAAGAGGCCATCAATGAAACCCCCACGAAGCCTATCATGTAGATACGATATGTGGATTATGTATTCGCGATATAGCCACTTGGCAACGAACACCTCAAAAAACTGTGGTTGCTGACACACCTCGATCAAAAAGAGGAACACATACATTTCACGGTTGAAATGGAAAAAGACGGACGGTTTCTCTTCCTAGACGTACTGGTAGAAAGATCAGACAACCGCCTCCACACCGCAGTGTACTGCAAGCCAACGCACACCGGACGATGTCTCCATTACAGTTCAAACCACTCAAAAGTAGGCATTGCTAAATGCCTAGCTAACAGAGCAGATATTGTATGCTAGTATTGCAAGAAACTGAAGACAGAACAATCAACCACCATGAGGGACCTCCATTCCAACGGCTACCCTTCTACAATGGTACACAAGGCAAAAAAACCTTCAAACCCAAAACACCAAGCGCTGAAGAACAAATAGGGAACATAGACACGACTGTCATACCGTACGTCCCAGCTCAAGCGGAAACACTCAAGAGAATTGGAAACAAATTCCAATTGAGGACTGTGTTCAGCTCCAGAACAACACTAAGGAGCATTCTCACCCAGACGAAGCAAACAGATGAAAGCCAAACACTCAATGAATGCATATACAGTATTCCATGTGCATGCGGCCGAGAACATATCGGCGAAACAGTAATACTTTTACCAGTGCGATTAAAAGAACAAAAAGCCGTCCGCCAGGCAGAAACATTCAAGTCAAGGTTAGCTGACCACGTCTGGGAAAACGGATATCGCATCCTATGGAAAAGGCCTCCCCCATCGCCAGATAAAGCGATCTAAAAATACGGAAAATCAAGGAGAACTCATACATCCGCCTGGCTAGTAATCCATTAAGTCAACCTTCAATCGACATACATCCCCTATGGATGCCAATAATAAAGGGTACTAATACTACAGCAGCACAACTCCAGAGGATAAACATATCACTATACCACCGGGTCGCAGTGACCTAATGGTAACGTCCTCGACTTAAGAACCAAGGTACCCTGGTTCGAATACCGGTGCTGCCGGACGCCTGAAGATGGACGTTGGCAGAACGTTACAAAACGGAACTACACGTGTTGTGAAGATATAAACAGGTAAACACGATGGATAATGTTCAAAAAGATAGTAGTAAAAATTATAATAAAACATCGTCAAGAATTTCATACAGAGAAGTATCTGTACATATTTTAAAGGGTAAATCATGAATTTCTTCATGTAACTTACTCCTATTATACGAGCAATAACTGTAAGTTGAAATCGACTATGTCGTAAACTTATGATGAAATGTTGTCGAGTTTGTTATCAAGTTTGTTTATATCAAGTTTGTTAATACCAGGAATCAAATGGTATAAGTGTCAATTTTCTGAAAATTTGTTTTTCAAAATTATTATACGGGCAGTAATTGGAAATTTAAATTGGCTTTCGTTTGTGACTGGAACACAGTTCCTTTCTTTCTGTCTGAGATACATCCACTGGGCTCTCACCTACAGGTCATGACTTTTCACTGTTCTGTGGAATATTTTACACAGCAGCAATGCACGACACTCGTTATCGATGACTATAAAACGATAAATGTCTCATTTCACAGAAGCGTGAGCACCGCTCCGTAACACCTGGATGGTCATCTGTATTATGAGAAATAATAATTCATCGAAAAAATAATCGGGAAATCGGTAAAATAAGAATTCATTTATTAAATATTTACTTGAAAATATTGGTATATTGACTAAATGCGAGTGTAGCTCTGTCATCTAGTAAAATAACACCAAAAGTTAGAAACACAAATATATAACGATTTTTGATTTCTAGTATATTTTAACATAAGTTTCATTAAATTAAGAAATTAAATTAATCCATCAGTCAGTATATGAATAAACTGTCTAGAAATTCATTTATTAAAAATGTACTGAAAGTCTTTTTTGTAATGAATAAATCGGAGTGTAGATTGGTCCCTTGATATTATTATTTGTTCTTTCATTATTTTTATATTATTCAAACCGTAGTTGAGCTATTTCTAAATGAATACAAAGTATTGTAATATTTGTAAGTTTTTTAAACAAGGTAACTCGTAAATTGCTTTACAATTTTATATATATTAAAGGCATAAATAATTCCAATATATATTTCACTTAGATACAAATAACAAGATTATTATAATGTGGTATAAATATTCCTTTAGCTATGTGATACGAATTCCAGATATTGCGTAGAACAGTTTATGCATCAGAATGCCTTATTTCTAATTTTGAATTTGTTAATGTTAATTTCATACGTAAACTTCACAAAAATATTATTTTGTTTATTTACCCAATTTTATCGTTAAACCTTTTATGAGCTGTGAGATTTGCTTCTTGATGCACTCCAGATTTATCCAAACCATTTAACATCTGTAGTGAAACAGAAAAATTAATGAAAGACCAATGAGTGAAACTTTAGAATTGATACGATTGCAGAACTCGGTGTTGGTGATAAATAAAACGTTGTTCTGTTATTGCCCTCAGTCGAGTCTGTACTTCATGCGGAAGCGATTAAAATACATTATTTGCCAAACGAATTCGAACGTTAAAAAGTAAAACGTGAGGTTCCATACAATGCCCGTCTATTTTCCTCCCGAATACATGGGCTTTTTTCTTTGTTTACGGGAATGATTTTATCTGTGATGTGGACTCTGAAACTACGGTATAACGCCAGACAAGTCACTGTGTTGATACTCTCACTAATATCTACACCTAGAGTTTTAAATATTTTAGGTTTAGAGTTATTACAATTATTAAGTAACTACGTACTTTGTAGGTTATAAAACATAGTATGTTAGCAGTACGATGATTTCTGATTAACTAGGTTCCACGATAAATAAGAACAATTTAGATAATGATAGAACTAATTGGAAAGTTATATAAGGAATCTGATTGCCAACAAACTATGTAATAACAGGCAATCATATTGTTTGAAGTAACACCATACTCACAGACATATCATACTCTTAATCATCTTTCCTAGAAGTATATTTTACTTAACGTTACATTTTTTAAATAACTTGATCAATTTGTTTTTTAGTATACTAACATGAATCATATCAATATGTGAAAATATTACACATTTTGGTCATGTATTTAATTAGACCCAAATCGTTTGTTTTTTCATATTACCATATGACGGATTGTTTGATTCCAAACTTTAATAAAAGTCGCCACCTATAAATGTGTGAGCATCGCATGTTTTAGGTAAGTCTTGGTACTATTCCAATAGTAACTCAAGAAAATTCCATGTTTCGTATTAACAGACTTTTCCACTATTAAACCTGGCTGAAGAAAAATATTTTTAGAGCGAATAGTGCTTGTGAAATTGTCACGCACGCATCTCATCAATTCATCAATCGTTGGATGGTTGGTTGCATGTATTTGCTTCGTACAGAAGTAAATAAAAATGAAACGTGTATCTGATATGTATGGTTAAGGGGTCATTATGTTTTTTTTTCACGAGTAGTGCTTTTTTCACGAGTAGTGCTTTTTTTTTCACGAGTAGCTTGCAAACTTTTTTTTTTAATTCATGGTTTCTGTTTTATTTTATATTTTATTTAATATATTTTAATTGAAAGAGTTTAAAATGTTCCATATAAGATGAATAAAAATCTTCAGCATCAAATTATTTATTTTAACCTTTATAATAATGTTTATTAAAATGTATTTTAAAATGTTTGCTCCAATTACAAAAGTAACTAAAATTATAGTTATATTTTCAAAAAACTTATATTTAAAATGCAAACCATGACTATAAAAATAATATAATATTTTGCGGAAATGTAGTTGAACAGATTGATTTCCATTTATTATTATTCTTGAACCATATCATCGCAAACAACAGATACGATTTATGAAGTATACGTGTACGATTTACACTTATATGATTATACAGTTATTTTAAAACACTTATATTTTAGTTAATTTATTAAAATACTATGCACTCATATACAAAACAGAGTTTTTCTTCACGAAACTTCACAAACATTCAACAGATGAAATCGTATGAATTTGAAATATCTTCTCATGGATCGTAGCTCTGAAGACTCAACCAAGGGACTAAACCATCTGTGAGCATATTCTCTGAAGATTCCTCATCACCAAGAACTGGACAAAAGACTCTAGGGTCTCTGAGGGGAGAAGTTAAGAGGTTGGTGGAGTGAGTGGGTGGAGGAGGGGGGGGTTGGGTTCCAGCGTTTTGGGGTTGGGAGGAAGCAGCAGCAGCAGCACCACCCCCGACGGCGGCATTCGGCTGTTTGCGTATGCAGATCCCCAGGTGCGCTCGTGTTGCTCTGTGCGAGCAAAGGACGCTCACAGGGGTCGTGTCTTGGCTCCTTCCTCGTGATGTACCTCAGTGGTTACTCCCGGCACCTTCACCATAAAGTTGGATAGTTGCATCCGTGTGATGGAGCTGTTGCGGTTTCCTATCAACAATTGCTTTCAGTGTCCGTGCATATCATATTCTATTATATTTTTGTTTTGTTCAGAAAATCTGTCGAATTTGGTGGTTTCATATCCCAAGTCAATCAAGGCCACCTTAGAATGATCATAAGTGAGGTGTTGATAGAAGATATTCAAAATATAATTAAATAACGAATAATATTGTCTACTCTATGGATAGATTAATAGCAAAAAGATTTCTCTCTCGCTTAGCGAGCATCATCAGTGCTAAAAGCAATATAGTGATACAGAATAAAAATTTTGAAATACATTAAAACAAGGTAAAAGATTAAAAAGGATGGCGGGGGAACTTCATATATGGTAAATGATAGTATTTGTGAAAGAGGGGGTGATTAAACAATGTATTATGTGAATGAGATATAAGATACAAGGGAAAGCTCTGATCAGCAAGCTGAATCAACCTTTAAGTCCCACGATTTTGACATAACTGCGCCGAAAGGATGGAAGAACACACCTTAAAACAGAGTTCTGTAGGATTTCAAAGCAAAGTTTACCTTACCTTATTTTGAGATACTGACTTTTAAATTTTTTTGAACAATCATTTATGAGATGATCAAAGAAACTTGGACTTCTTTTTTTTTAAAGAACTAAGAACATGTTTCACATGAACTAAGAACATTAACTTTAACACTGACAGATATTCCTTCACACGAAGTCTTAATATGTGAAACAAATGGACTAGGATAATGAAAGTTCTTACTTTTACGTGAAATATCTCAAAACATGATAACAATGGACGTATTCCTGGCTTCAGACACTGATATTTATTAAAACCACTAAGAAGACAATAAAAAATCAGTAAAATTTTGTTGATAATTAATATTATTTCATATCTAAGTTATCTATAATTTCTTCACGTACGATATATTTCTACCGTACAAGCATATACATTTTTTTGGAATAATTCAAATGATATTACGATATTCTTACATTTCAACACATTATAATTATCTTGAAGCTCTACATTATTAGGTCGTACACCAATCCCGGCACTAAGTCCGCACTAAGTTCGGTGCTCAAGTCCACTCAGCTTCGTCGACTTCTCACAAGCGCTGGATTACTCCTTCGTCTGCAACATGCATGCGGCGTCTCTCACAAACTTTCTCACGCTGAGTCAAAGGCGGAAGGTGCGCGTGGTGCTACCTTTGGGAAATCTATAAAGTTGCCTCGGCTTTAAAATTACTACAAAGTATTTTTAAGACTATGGTCATTGTCTTTTATTAAATATAAAATTTCCGTTTCTTTACATAAAATATATCCCATACCAAGCATGACCTCTCATTGGTTAATGTTCTCACAATGACTTATTCCCTCACTGAGGACTCTCGATGTTGATTACATCCCTAGAAACATGCGTGTGGTTTTAACTGCTGCTTTGAATTTGTATAATCTGATATGCTTCTTTTTTGAGTGAAAATTTGATTGTCAGTAGGTTCATCTAAATTTTTTAATCCTCTCAGTACTGAATCGTTCCCTCTTGAGCTGACTCTCACATATCGATTTGTTTTTCATTCACATACCTTCGGACATCTCTTCCGTTCTCTTCATCGTTTTTCCTCCTGCGCCATCATACATTCTCCCATCTCTCTGCTTTCTCACCGTGGAGCGCTGAGAGCAAACGTCTCCCCCCGCGAGTGCATAATTCCGCTGACCCCCTCCAGCGGTGCCTCCGCCCATAGGCCGCCGCCTCTGAATGTTTCAGCGGGAGTAGAGGGGCACTGGCAGCACCAGTGGCGGTGGGCGGGAGCGACGGTCGCTCTCAGCGGGTTCATGGTCAATTCATGGGAACGCGGAGGTGCGCCCAGGGGCTTCGGCCACCAGTTCCGAACTGTACACCCACGGGCTTCACGGTGCTCCTCGCAACCCANCCCCCCCCCCCCCACGTCCCCTCTCACGGATACCTCATCCTATCCTTCCAACCCGCCACGGCGTCCCCGGTGACCACCACCTCGTCGTGCAACGGTCAGGGTTAGAATTGGAAACGTATCACTGTTGCAATGTACTTTCCATTTTGCAATCAATGGCATTTTTTACTCGAGTGTATAGTGAATATTTTAGGTTTTAGGTTTCTCATGTCTTCATCAAACTTGAGTCTCTGAAGTCGTAACATAATTTTTAATATTTTTCTATTATCTTTTTCTAATATGACAGTATATATATATATAATGTGTGTGTGTGTCATATTAATCCTTTTGTACTACTCCGAAATAATATTAGAGACATGGTATGTTTGTTGCTAAAATTTCCGGGTAATATTCCTTAAATATGGAATATTTCGGGCAAATAGAAAATCATGTATGAGTTAGTCAATTCTGTAATATTACAAATGTACCAATACAACACTTATCAGATGTAATGAGTTGCTCTCAATCTCGTGTATTACAGTCACAACAAAACTGACTCTTTTATCCTCTTTTTATCCGCATAACTTTCATCTCCTCTCGGCAATGAGGAGCGTTGTTTCATATCTACGCTGTAGTGCCTATTATTACATTCCATATGTTTTACAGAAATTTCACAGTCGAATATGGAATTCATGGAGACCTCTCCTCGTCGGAAGTGGGTCTCCACATCTCCCGCTATGCGCCACCCAACATTCTGTTGTTTCATATTTCTATCCCCCTTGCACCAGGAGCACTCCCACTGAATCATCCCCAATGAAGTAAACTGGTGATGTCATTGTGGGCGTTGACGGCGTTGCCTATCCACTTCGGTGTAGCGCAATTTGCAGGTGTCCGTAACTTTCATAACTTTCAAATGGCTTCGTGTATCGTTCCAGTAATTGGGGGGAATGGAATTTCATAGCCGAATACGCTTTTTGAAACGTTTTTTTTGTTGTTGTTGTGAAAACTCGTTTCTGGCCCCGTAGGTTTTGTGCACGGAAGCGAGGTATAGGACTGTTGGAACGTGGAGAAAGACTATGGAGGATGGGAGAAGGGGCGTGCGAATGCAATGGGAGAGTATATTGGGATTGTGGCTGTTGCTGTAGACTGCGGGTCGACCAGAGAGGAACAAAACAGAAAATTGATAGAAGGAGAGAAAGAGTGTGGGAGGGATTGTTTGTGCGAAGAGACAACACGACGAATAAACAGTAAGAGCGAAACTAGAGCAACCATCCGGCAACAGAACCCGCTCACCATCAGCTCTCACATCCACTTTAAACCGCTGTCCTCCAGAATAACGTGGCTGGGACAAATATTATATAAATGGACTGGATTTCAGTGGGGTGAGGGGGTTAAGGTGGGGTGTGAGTGTAAGCGTGGAGCCTCCCTCTGGGTGTTTGCTTCTGTGTCACTTCATCTCTAACCTCTCTACCCTCTGACATGGTTTATTGAACCACCCCAGACCCAATTTGATGCTCTTTAGCTGCAGGATCGTTCGCGCACCCGCACCGTTATGGTATCCTCTCATGAGTTTAGTCAATATTGTGGAAATCATACAATTACTATGCTTGATTATTTGGTATTGTGTGTGTGTAGTTGATGTCATAGTAAATATATTCCAATAGATAAACACCCAAACACTTTTAATCTCACCCATACAGTTTTTCCTTTGTGATAAAAGTTGTGTGGGAGGTTTAGAAATGTGAGAGAAGTCGAGCATTTCTTTTCATGGTCTTTCTTCCCCCGTCGTGGATACGTCTTCGTATTTTCTCGCGAAGAACGCTTTGAAGAGCCTTCCTCACAAGCCTTTCCCTTCTTACTTCTGAGGAACTTGATCAAATCCTCGTATTGAAGCCATTTCTTTCTGTTTACACCCGTGGCTACGCGCTTGCAGGGTCTTGTCACTGTGTGTGGTGTGTACCAAACCCGCGTTTTCTATCCGTAGCTCTTACTTTCGCGAAGTCGAGTGAGTCGACGTTGAACGGGGGTTGAAGCTCGTGCCCCGTTTCCGTCGCACATTCTCTCACTTGTGAAGAGTGTACCCTCCCTTTCCAAAAACCTCTTCACCTCAACTCCCTCTTCCTAACACTTCTTCTTATTCTCTCGACACCGCTCTTTTCCTCCGAGCAAATAGCGAGCCAAGCATCTGGCCTACGCCTGGCATCGTTTTCGTCCCTCTGACTTCAACTCGCGCTGCTTCCCTTTCACGCCACCAGGGAAGCTGGCTGGCGCGGTGGCGCGTGGTGCCGGCCGGTAAAATGACGCTCTTTTAACAATCTCGAGGATTTTTGTGGTGAAAAAAGTTGGTGACGTCCCGCATACTTTTCGAACTCAGTGCGACGCGGAGCTTTCCATTGGCTCGGTGCGTGGGAGTGCGGCCGTATGCGGGAAGAGTGGGGAAAAGACGATGGTAGGGAGAGAGAAACTGTGAGAAACGAGAAAGGGGGAAATGGGGGCTTTGGGCTCGACCAAATGTAGGGGTCTTCCGCGCACCGCGTGCAGCTAAAAAAAAAAAAGTGCCGACGGGGCTCTGGCTGCTTGAGATTCACGTGGAGGAAAGCACCGGCTTTTCTGGGGAGTAGAACGTGCAAAAGAAATTTACATGCTTAGTTTCTGTGGTTACATTTATAAGACGTTATACTACTCAGATTTATTTTAATATTCCTTGCTAATTATTAAACTTAAAGCATATTCCATGTTATCTCAAATATTTTGCATTTTATTAATTAATTTAAACGTTTTTAAAATAATTTCTCTCTTATAACTGAGTAGTTTTTTTCTTGTTAATCTATTTTCAGTATAATATAATATTCCAAAAGTATCGGCAAATTTATAACAAATTTAATATAACTATACAAAAAGTGAGTAGTACATATTTAAAGCTTTTACGTAATAATTTACTTATAGTTAATAACCTATGTTTCAGGGACAGATTGTTTTAGTTCATTTTTTTACAATATAATAATAAAATATCAATTAGTAAAATACAAAAGTATACGTCGTATAATTCTCTGTAAATAATATAAAAGAAAATTAATTTCATTTTCACTATGCTGCAACCATCACGGATATTTATTTTTAATAGATATTCTGTAAAAATGTTAATTGCAAAGAGTATATTTGTCATATTTCCTTGAAATGAAAATACTACAAAGCTATTTTCCCTTTAAAACTCACGCAATTATGACATCAATCTTAATCAGCTTTAAATTTATCCACCCTAACGTGCACACTACGGTCTTTATCTTAACGCCTCTCATCAACGTTTTTGCTAACGTGTTGCCGCGTATGACACTCTTGGACAAACTTCAACGCCCGCCGGCCACCGCTGCAGCGTCTCTATCGGAGCCGAGCCACGCAGTTTCCAACGCCTGCTGAAACTGCGGTCAGATAACTCGCTCGGTCGTTGCGCCACGGGCAGCTGGCCGCCTGCCGCCGAGTTTTCACAATAAACATTAACAGTTGTTTCAGGGCAACTTTATAAATTGAGATTACGAAAATTAAAAATGTTCCATATTTCTCGGAGAACAATGGAGTATGTTACTGTGGTGGCAGTAGCCGTGGAGGGGTCGAAGGGAAGAGGCGAGACTGTCTCGGCAGCTGAGACCGTTTAATGAAAATAATTCGAGTATAAAAATGAAGGCAGAGCGCCGTACTATGGAGTCTTGAGTCAGACCGGAACAGCGGTGGAAACCATTGGAAGGTTTTCGTTAATTAGACTGCTCGCAACACGACGTAACTGAGGCGTCAGTTGGGGAGAAATGTCACAAAAGATAAAAAAAGAGGAGATTAGGTGTGACATGTTATTTTCGAGGTAGGCGGGAGGTAAATATGAAATGCAGCTTTTTGTTTAAAACAGGTAAGCCGAAATTTTTCTACCAACATCTACAAGTATTTTTTATATTTTTTAATTGCTTAAATGAATTCAATTTAAAACGTAAACTTATTCAAAAATAAAACATAATTACTAGTTTTAAAAAATGATTTCAGTAGATACTACTTTATTTCTTCAAACTTCTTTTATATTAAAACCAGCACAATTACTTTATCAGAGTTTTCAAAAAATCTGATATCACAAAAATTTGTACTATAAATTTAATATGCGAAATTAATTAAATTAGTAAAAGCGTATTGCACTTACGAATGAACTAAATTCTCTCCTATACATTTACAAAACAAGGACAAGAAATGAACCTTATTCTTAACGAGAACTCTGAGAACTTTCCAGACTGAACACACCCTTTCCACGCTAAAACCGAGCAACTTTGTGTGAGGTGGCAGGCGATGGGACAAAATAATACGCTACGGTGGAATTTAATCAACACAGGGTGCGGACCGGAATAAAAACCGCGAGCTTCCTCACTCCATTTGCCTTCTCCACTATTTTACCCTTTCCGCAACAGATACCACGGCATGTTGCCGTGCCGCACGCTGATGCCCCGTTGGGACGAATCCATTGATATGGTCTTGCTTTGGGAACTCGGAACGTTCTTCCTTCTTTGTTTATATGAAGTTGAGAACTCGTTTGAACGTGAATTGAGTGAATCTCCGAACATCCACATCAACTTCATAACAATTATTAGTTGAACTTTTCAATTTTGTATTGTCAAAGAATAATACATGAAAAAAAATTTACTTCATTAAAATTATATTTTCTCTTTATTTTTCTTTAAGCCAATTCGTTAAACTTTACTTTCAAAATATTTCGTTTCAAAGCGGGATACTCAACTAATAATTTATCACTCATTCAAATATTACAACAGTTCAAATTTTCGAAGAGACTTACATTATTTGTGGGGATTGCAATTATTAGTTACCTGGAAAAGAACTAAGTAATGATACAATATCATGTTGATAGACTTCGGAATTTACTATCAACAATTCAATTATACTTCTAGAACGTACTGTGATTTTTCTACACTTTTTGGTAAAAATAAGGTTTTCCCAGTTCTTTTTGCTAAAAATAAACTTTAATGCGTTTCACACACACACACATATGTATAATGACTCGCTTTAACCAACCATGAAAAATAAAACGACAAGAATGAATAAGGTAAGGAATATGATAGTAACTCTTCGTTCAACAGTGCATTGAAATCAGACAATCAATTAAACACTGTGGCTACAAATGAAATTTTTTTGTACAGTAAATAATGTAGAAGCAGATTACGTTTCTCATTTACATTGGGAAACAGGTATAATCGTATTTTCGTTACGAAATGCGGGAACAATACATTAATTTTGCATGTAGCTCCCAAGTATATTACATCAACGTATGACACTGACTTAATTCTCTGCATGTTCAAAACGCAAACAATGTCAATTACGTCCCCCCCCCCCTCACTAGATTCACTGGAAACGCAATAATGCATGAATGCTTGCTGTAGTTCTGTTATTCTGCATCGACCCAATTTGGATCGCATAAAAAATAGGATCCACGTCTGGGTTTCTGACCGATCAATCTGTCTTAGTATAAAAAATTGCGATTCCACCACTTACGAATATATAAGATTATATGCGCATTGTAACTGTAAAATATTACTATTATAATATTGGTACCACCTTTCATTAAATAAGCGATAAGCAAGGAATAAGTAGAACAATTTATATCGCATTTGTTTTGTGGATATTGACAGAATTCAATGAAATCTGTTTTTTATGTGATACACAGAAGATAGTTGCATTAGAAACTTATTTTGGTACAACAATGCAAAATTGCAGTTACATTTTCCTTTTATCCGCAAAATTTTAGTATCAAACACGAAGTGGATTAAGTCAATTCGAGTCTGAAAATTCAATTTTTGGATTTTATTCAGAACGTCTGGTTGTGAATACTTAAGATACGTTTCATTTTAATGAGTATGGTAAACATATATAACATACTTTAATTGGTGTCTATATTTATGTACTAGCAATTTTTGTAATTTTCTCTATATTCTGTTAAAGAGAAATAATTTTCATATTTTATATTTCACTTTTCAGTTCGTTGTAAAATGAATACAACTGTTTTTCAGATTTGTTGACGTTGCTAAATTATTTTACAGCGGAATAGATGGTATTCAAAACGCTTTTTTCTGTTGGTTTTACAATGTTGAAGAATATTGGTTGCTAAAATGCATATTCCCAAACTCTCAAAATCATGGAGAGCTAGTGTAAGATTATTCCGTATAAATGAATTCTTCCATTTTGATTTTAACTACTCTAAAAATACGACATTTCTTGGTGAATTTGTTTTGCTTTATTCTGTCTTAATCACACAACAATTCATCAAGTTGTAAAGGTCACATTATTGTAATGGAATTATCCGTACGTTTCATGTTAACATTATTTTAAAATATGAGGTAGTGAGTTACTGAAAAACATTGGAAAATTATCGATAAGATACATCACATATTCGTCAAAATTACTGTAACATTAGATAATAATAGAAATGATGTAGAGTAATATTTGCACGATTTGTTTGAATTATAAAATATTAATACTATATTTTAAATTCAAAATAAGTCAGGCGAGTTACTGATCTTACGTTGGTAGATGCTCTGATTCTGGAGAGAAATCCTCACCGGAAAGTGAGAAGCGGGACCTTGCTGTAGATCAGTTTGGAGCTGCTTGAGAACTCTAGAGATCAAAGGACTTGGTCTCGAGGATACGACGTACCTACTCCTCCGTTTCCCAATTTGTTCCCAGAAATCACTCTTCTGTCCTTGAATGCAACAAGCGGACACGTGAATTCACGTTGGTATATGGCGAGGACCTTTGAGGTACGGGGCAATAGAGTAAAGGAATTTCAGGAGAGGATATATCTCACTTGCACCGGTGCCAGGAAACGCGCTTGTCGCGCAAATGGAATTTGTTACTGAAGGTGCTGTATATATTGCAATGTGAAGCTCTTTGTCCTAAAAAGCGACAAATTGAAAATGTAAAATAATATATTATTGGGTTTGGGTTAACAAATTGACATAGTCCAAAAAACAGCAAAGATTTTTTGTAAACCATTAATGTCTATAAAAATGCTATCTACCCGTAAAATTCTTTCGAAATGAAAATTATTATAAAAAAGTGTGACATTGCGTATTTTTAATTATACTTGTAGTTACGGACGGCGATGGTGCGTCTTCGCTTTCACGATCCCGTTGAACGGTAGACGATCCCGTAGACGGTAATCCTGCTCGGCCGAATTAGGTGAGGTTTTAAACTGGGGTTTCCCTCACCTACTCCAAACAAATGTCATGTTGGGTGTCATAGGTTCGTCGCCACCCAACATCTCTCCTTCCCTATTTCAAGTTCAATGGTTAGGTGGAGGAGCTGGCATCATGGCCTCAACCTCGCCAAAAGACAGAAAATTATATAAATAAAATACTTATTGGAATATTTACGTTAAAGAGTGTGAAAAAACGTGTAAAATTCTCACGACGTTTCGTGCAATTTTTGCATTATTAGTTTATTATATGAAGAAACACATGTCGTAAAACGGAATGTTCTCCAAACTCAATTCAGGGGTCTTCTCATCCTTGACCTACCAATCCCTTGGCGGGCGGCCTCAAACATCAACAGAAGATTTAACCCATAAAGAGATCTCACCGCGTGTCGACTGCATTTGCCCATCCCATCTGTTGTCCCTTTTGGATTCTCATTCTCTACACAGAAGCGTGCAGTGCTGAAAAGAATTTTCGAGAATTTCCTGCCACGGAATAAAGCTAGCGGAAAGGGCGCTGCCCGCGACCTTCCTTCCCCTTCTAGACGCGTGTTCCCTATACGTGCCAGCTGTGTGGAATGACGCGTGTCTAAGTCGTTCCCCGGTAATCTTGGGTAGCTGCCTGCCGCCTGTTCAGTCGTCGGTCGTACCGCGCCGCGCCACTGTGCCGACGCGAACGCCTCGGATCGAACTCTTCAAGAGGCGAACTTGCTGAAAAAGGATTGCTTTGAGACAGATTCAAATGAAGAGAAGAGTGAATTTCAATGGGCTTTGAGCTTTAGTTAAGATTTTAGATGGTACTTTTTTTCGCGGAAGAATCCGGGATTCTGATTACCGAGTTAAAAGGAATTTAAATATTATATTTGGAATATGTTTTATGCAGGAGATGTAAGAACTGCTCAAGATATTTTACTCAGTTAGTTTAATTGGATATCTGTTTTATGGAGGTGAAGTCGTTCCATTAATGGTGAATTCGTTTTAATAAAAAAGTCTACTCCTTTGGCGTAATTTACGTCTCTATATTACTTGAGAACATTCTGATGCAAAAGAAAATGTTTTCTCTATGTTTGATCTTGTACTCTAAACACATACAAAAAGTGGTTTTCTTCAAATCGTTTTTGTTTTAAGAAAGTACTTATTTATTGATGAACTGATGGAAAAGACATTCATCTAATCTCTCGAGAGTTTTGAATTGACGCTGTCAACATTTCTGAATCATACTTGACATCCTACGTGTGTTGTGAATTTTTATTGACTATTATGCCAAGAAAAATACTTTTCAATATTTATTTGAGTTCAAGTATCAATAATTCAAAAGTTTTAACCCATTTAAAGTACTTTAATTATTGAAATAGTTACATTTCAGAAATTATGTACAAAAAAAGGAAATTAGGATATTTTTGCTATCTGGTTAAGACAATTAATATTGAATTTTTTATTTCAAATTCGGATAAATGTGTATTATTCATATTTTGTGATACTTTCGTTTTTTATTGATTGTTGTTTTTGAACTTCAGTTGACCTGAAGTGGTATGTTTTAATTTTATGGTATTTTTAACACCTCGAACGTAAATTTACTGTTTCTGCCAAATGAGGTTTCATTATAATTATTTGAAAAAAGATTTAAACTTTTCTATTGTATTGAATAAATGTTGAAAGGCTGTATCCTTAAAATTCATTCTACAAAAACACTTTTCAGATTTTGTGTGTTTTATACAAAATATTGTTTCTCTCACACTTTCTCTTTACACAGTCCACGAACTTACAAATTCATAATAATATTTGATAAACTAAAAATTGATAGTAAAAGATCATACTAAAATATAGAGTAGGTTAGATAAATGAAAAAGTAACCGTATTAATTCAGAGTTTGTGTATTAGCTAAGTTTCTAAGCTTGAGATACCTAACATTTATTGGAATGGAAAATACAATGGGTTAGGAACTAATAGATAAATAAAATGAGAAGTTGAACCCTGTTTCTTTATTCGCATCTGAAAGCGACTACCCTTCCTTCGTCTTTCTCCCTCAACTGAGTCAAGCCATTTGAGAAATAAGACATTTTCCAGTTCAAGTATACTGCTAATGTCTGCTTGCCTTCACCTGTTGAACGAATGCAGTTTTTGTCCCTCTTCCGCCCTTCCCTACCACTTACAGTCCGTCCACCCGTCCATCTGCTATGAGAGAAGCAGCGCATCTGCCTCCAAATATTTTTACGACTATTTGAGATCGTTTCCAGTGCGTCTGCCAGCAAAGCCTTGGAGTTTTGCGACGACTATAGCATTGGCTAGGGGTCTACGGCAACGAATTGTGACTCGGGGCGAAGATGGTGTAAGAAGTGTAAGAGTATTGGGGTGAAAGGGGTGGTAAAGTACAGAAGCGAGAGCGTGGAGTCCAAGTGTCAAGATCCGATGCCAGAGGCAGTGGTGGTCGAGGTATAGTTGGAAGAGGGAGGGTTGGGTTGGATGTACTTGCTGCCGCCTTTACATCTGGGAGACTCTCAGGTTAATGTACTGCCTTTCGCCGTTGGCAACTTGGCGACCGGCCAGTCACTGTTGGGGAGGGCTGACTTGGCAAGACACGATTTTGTGATCTTCGAATATACAATGGTGGAGAGATAGAGTTTGCAGAATAATGAAACGCGCTTGTTGTTTTAATGTGCTGTAAAATTGTAATTCACTATGCATTAAGTGTCCTGAATATATTTCTTCCATGCACTTACACTTGTAGAAGATACGTGATGTCATTCGAATAGGTGAAAATGGCGACGAGTCAGGAGTTGAACCCGGGATTCCTCCTTTTATCGCAGCGGTGTTAACCACTACACCATCGGTTTTCCTTCCACAATTGTACACCATTAGATCTGGATGAGATTGGTATACAGTTGTGGAAGTTGAAGGGGTGAAGTAGTGGTTAACAACCCTGCGATCAAAGCAAGACTCCCGGGTTTTATTCTACAATGTCCGGCTCGTCGCCTTTTTTCCGTGACTGAAATTGTAATTAAGTGTCCTGATATTTGAGAGCTCCACGAAAAATATTAGATGAGGTATCACTGTAAAATTAGTGAAATATTATTAAAAATTATCACATGTTACGAATAAAGGAAACTCATTTATTACAGAATTTGAATAATTGAAAGATTTCCAAATCATTTTTCAAAACAAGATTGATAAGATTTAGTAGAATATTTTATTTAAACTGAATTTGGTTAATTGGATATAATTTAAAGAGTTTTCCATTCTGGGAAGTTAAACGTATTGTTATTTTGTCATGATGGCTAGATTAGTTACAAATAAATGAAGATCGTAATGCATTACTCTCCATTGAAATTATGCTTACCTTTCGTTTGAAACTTAAATGAATTTTTATCGTTCTTTTTTGCGGTATTGGATAATATTTTACAAAATTCTCTACAACTGGAACTTACAAGAAGTGTCAGGTAAAATATCATTTATAATTTTTATTGACAAATTTTGACATTTCAAGATATATTAATATTTATGTACTTGATTTTAGGTAATATGATTAGAAAAATATTTTAGTTTCATATATTTTCACTTACATTAAAACGCTGACCAAAATTAAATGAAATTTTCGCCATAAATCTCCCATCTATTATCAACTTCAGTGTTCGCGACCTCTTGATATATTAATGAAGAATTAGATTGTAGGAGACGCCATGTTGCAATTCATGTGATGAACTGGAGGTCTACACAAGAGTTTTGTCGTGGACGTTCCTCGGGTAGTTCGGGGGCGAGACCTAAATATATAGGGGTGGAGGTTGAGATGTCAGTTGCGAAGCTGGGTTTGATTAATTAAAACGCAAAGTTCCCACTTCTCTGCCCGTTTTGCGTCGCCGTCTCTCGTTCATCGCCACCGTCATCTCTGCCACTCGCCACTGCGTGCGCCAGCGTCACTGCCTACGTCACACCCGTCGCGCTACGCCCCCGCTGCCACCGCAAGCTAACTTTGATCTCTCGCTAATCGCTCGCTGGATTTTCGCGCCCGGCAGCAGCAACATCAGCACTGGCGCAGCACAGACCGCCTTTGCCCAGGCGGGACATTTTTCAAACGCGTTTTGCGGTCGTTCCAACGCGCGTACAATGCGCCCGCTCTCCCGTCGCTAGTCCAGCAACTTTGGCCGACAAACTGACCGACTGCTGCGCAGTCGTGCCGCGGGCTCGGCATCGCTATTGGCATAGCGGCAGTGACAGGGTGACCCTCAGGGAACAAAAATACCCCGCACCATGAGCACGCACGCATACACGCGCGGGCGCCGAACGTTGCCGGACACTCCCCTCCCCGTCCGGAGCCAATCGACGGGCAAAAGCGTCGACGGTGGAGGCGGGCGACGGCGGGAGACGCGGCGTTTGGAGCCCGCTACGGCCACACAAAGGGCGCAGCAGCGTTCCGCGATAAATCAGCGGCGACATCGAGTACTCCGCACTTAATTTAATTGCTATCGTGTTAAGCATTTTTTGCACCCCCTCTTCTACGCGCGCTTCGCCAACAAATGGAGATGTATGCAAGGCATTCATTATTCGCCCGCGGTGGCGATGGAGGTGGTAGTGGTGGGTCGGTTGCGTTCGGCACTTGTCGGGTGCCCCGTTTCCCCATACTCTGTCGCCTGTGCTGGTACTCCTCGTTCCCCGCTTGGCAGTGTCTCTCGCTCGCGGCCCGGCCCGTCACCCCGGTCGCGTCTGCCCGCCCGCCCGCCCTTCCCACCGTGTTTTGAAATTTTGTCACGGCGCCGCTGTCGGCGAGTATCGGTCCCAGTCACCGGTGACAAATCTTTCTGAGGTATAAATCGTCCCTCAGGACGTCGATAGTCCCGCCCCGTGGGTTCCCGCGCACCCCGCTGTTTCGCGTCGGAGCGTGCTCCCCGCAGATAGCAATGCGACGAAAGGCAACGCGCTGGCGCATCCACGCCTATTTTATTGGCATCGACGATCGGCAGATCTTTTTATTTATACCTGTGAAATTTGCTGAGGGCTGAGTCACGTTTTCACGGTAGAAAGGAGCGTTAACACAGATAATGTCTTATTCTATAATCGGGGAGAAAGTTAATTCTTAGTTTCCCTACAAAGTGTTTCAGATATATTTTATAAAATAATTTGTGATATTCAAATTATTTAATTGTTTTTATTACTTGTAATATTTAAGTATAGTGACTTTGAAATATGCATTACAAGTTCTATCACCCAGATGTTTAGGTGGTTGAGGTTACACCATGTTATTTCATTATTTCTCAAATGGCTTATTATTGGAGATTTTTTTTGTCAAAACAAACTCTTTCCACTAAGATTATATGTTATCTTGTTAAATAAATATATTTTAATTTCATTTTTCCCCCTTTATTTTGACCAACATGCTTTGAACGAACTTCAGTTTCTGTGTATTTTTGCGTCTCCGAGTAGTAGTAAAACGTAATTTTTGAATTTGTGTGTTATTTTCTTTGGAAATTTATGATGTCGTTTAATAAAATAGAAATTAAAAATATATATAGTATAATGTACGTCACGAAATATTTTCAATGTGAAGAAATAAACCATTTTGTGCACGTGAGAAGAATATTTTAAAACTATGCTCGCACCTTTAAATTAAACTTTCCGCCGAAAAGGGTGAGATGTATTATGATTGTAATAATCTTTCTGTATAACTCAACTCTTTGGATGGAGTCTCCGAGAGGTTTTGCGGAAGAGAACCTGCAATTGTTTGTCAGTCCCACAGTCCGTCCGTATCACGCGCTTTACGCATTAAGACAACTATTACTTTCCAGCACAATCTACACGATGCCCTTGATAATAATGTATGATTTACGACAGAAGATTAATTCAAATCAAGGAAGCTCTTTGCGGACTCTGGTGTAACTCCCAGAGCGATAATATTTATAATTCGCCACCTTTTCTGCGCTCTCAAAACTCCAACAGTACGAAACTGTTTGTGTCTGGAGTCCAAGACACTTCACTCCTCTAAACTGCCGGCAGTTTTCTCCCACCTCTCTTGGCGATCTCAACTTCACCTTCCAAAGTGCCTCAAACTTGACTTGCGGAATTATTTTTAAATTAATTATGAGTCTTGCGAAACTGGATCTTAGCAGAAGAGCATACTACTGGCTGCCGTTAATGAAAATAAAGAAAGAGGGACTTTTTATTGCGCGTGGGAAATGAAGTAGAAGCGTTTTACGAACATTAGTTTTAGTTTGCTGGCGTCGCGCTTCTTTCTTACTTATTACGAAGCACCGTTCAATGTGGCCTCTTGATTTACAAGTGCACTCGCTATTTCCCCGAGATACGCTACTCTCTTTCTCACCCTTCTCCCTTTCTCTCTCCCCGTGGCGTGACGCCATTTGCCGCTCTCCTCGTTGCCTTTATGACGCACGCTTTACATCATAAGGGCGCGCCCACCACCACTAGATGTGGCCGCTTTAGCATCTGCCCGTTCGCCGTTCAACGTTCAAAGCGCGCTCGCCAAATGATTCGTGAATGAGATGGGAATTACCATACCCTCTGCCTGTAATACTATTACGCTGAGATGTGCCGTTTATCCACAATTTCGGGTTTGTGTTGCGATGAAGAATCTCGACGAGCTTCGGATGAAGAAAGGAATACAATTGCTCGTAATTTTACATTCCATATCTGCTCTTTTTTACTTTCTTTATTTCAATACTAATTTGAGGAAGTTAATTATATTTTTTGTTATTAAATACGACATTATTTGTTATTAAATACGACATTTTTTGTTATTAAATGCGATATTATTTGTTATTAAATACGACATTATTTGTTATGAAATACATTTTTTGTTATTAAATACGACATTACCACTAAAAAATCATATAACAGTAAGCAAATATTGCGATAATTTAAAATTTAAAAAATTATCGCACAAAATTAAAAATTTTCTCCTGGGCCGATTTTTTTCTTCGGGAAGAAGCGGATTTTATAAAAATGGCTCTCAAGATTCTTGCCTAGATACAGTGGTCCCAATAAAACTATAGTAATATTATTCTAGAATTTAGAGATATTTTAATAGTTCCAATTTATAAACAATATTTTGCTAATAATTTGAAGATTTGGTAATACTACGTATTTGAGAAAATAAACTTTTTTATTTTCTGGTAAATAGAAATATGTTGGTATTTTATTGATATTATAGCACGTAGCTATTTTTTTATTCTTATCTTTGGAGTGTGCTGAAATGTTAAATTCAATCTTAGGACCTTGATCGAAATTGATTTGATGATCTTTTGCTTCCGGAGAGTGAATTAGTTTATTGTCCTCCACATCATCATACGCAGTACTTAATTCGATTATCATATTAAAGTTATTTTTTATGATGTTTAGATGAAATAAAAAAACAAAATATTCCAAATTAAAGAAGCAAATTTTGTATGATACAAACATTCTGATCCGATATTTCTGAAGTAACATAATTTTCTCCAAGTATGAAAAGATGCGTCATTTCCTTCGTCCTATGTGACAAATGACACGCCGCAACCAATGAACTGAGGAAAAAGTAGTTACCTTTCCATCCTCGTGCTCCGAGTGACGTATTTAATCCACCTCAACCCCTCGCACATTCTTCTTTCGCACCGGGATTACGTTGCAGACGAAGCGATTATCAAATTTGGCGCCATCTCCGGCAGAAGAAGAATACTCCAGTCGTACCTGGAGGATCGCGAAATTTTGCCACGATTAGAAATGTGGAGCACGTTGCGAGACGGAGAGAGACCGGTGGTATTCTTGGTGGGAGAAGACGGAATGGGAAGGAGAGGGAGTGGGAAAAGAGGATAGGGAGGATGATGTAATTGTGCCGGGGATATTCGAGAAGATTGTGTTTCGCCTGCAAGGCGGCCCCATGGGACTCTGTCTTGCGCCTGGAAGGGAAATTTTCCTCTTCCCCCCCTTCCTCCACCCCCGCCCTATTTCTTCTCTCTTACGATTTTTTTTGCGCCCCGGAGTGCGACAGTTGCGATCTTCTGTGCGTGTTTCGTGCGCTCTCAGCTGTCACGTGAAATATACTATTTTGTTTCCTCTGAGTTTGTGACCTTCCTTACGGTTGAACTTTGGAGATTGATTCTTTTGCACATAAGGGTGATGGGTTGGAATTGGATAAGTTAAACGTGTTATCGCCGATTTTATAAAGCTATATTGTTTTTCAATATATTTTATTATTCTTTTATTTCCATCAGTAAATAATTGGTTCTGAACTAATTTTCTATTTTCATTATTTTATAATAGTCATTCAGTCATAGTAATGCGAAATGTTATTCCTAAATTTTGGTGAAAAAAGGTACTTACTATTCGTTGACAACTTGTACATTACAAATGTTGAATTTTCTTTTACAAATAATAAGTTAAATTTTTGAAGTGGTTAATCTGTTTGACACAAAGTAAAATCCATTTCCAATAACTTAGAAAAAAAAACTATTTGAATTTGATTGATAATTGTGGTATTGTACCAAGAGCATGTCCAACTTATCTTTATGATCATTGCATTGAACTACACACTTTTGTTTTGTAAGTTCCTCTCCATCAACATATCCATTCAAATTCACGATCTCGAATAACTTCATCCCCGAAAAAGTATTGTTGACTCCCACGAATCATTCTCTGCAGTAGACAAATCTGGTATAATAATGGAAATAAATCTCCGGAGAAAGCGTTGGCCTACCTACTCAATCCAAGCCTCCACCAAACCATCGCCCCTCTCCCCCTCTCTTCTACCCACTTCGGGCTACACACAATGCCGCGACGCGTCGCGCTCGTGCTCTGTTTTCGTCGCGCTCCATCTCCCCCATCCCATCCCTCTCTCCGTGCTCATCCTCTTTCGCTTGCTCGGTCCCCTCACTCGCAAAACGGGTCGGAGCGCCAGCCGCGCTTTATTTGTTTATCCGTGCCCGTGGAGACAGGCGTTCCCGCTTGGCGCTGGAACCAGTTGCCTGCAATGCCATGGCTGTGCTGAGCTGCCACTTTCCCTGGTATTCCTAACAAACAATATACGTATATTAATTTCATGCTTTTATATTACTGTGTCCATCGTCAGCAAATCAAAGATATCGTTACTTTTTCATCTCCTCCACCTATTTTTTTGGACGTATTTCTTGCAATCCTCACATCTATATATCCTGTTGTGTAATTAAAGCATGCTTTATTACTACGTTTTCTTCCAAACAAATGTACATCTGAAACGTTGTTCTACTTATCAGTTTTTTTTTAATAATACAGTCCTTTACTTGTTATGTTTACTTTCCTTATTTGGGTTGCATACTTATTATTTATAAAGGAACAGTTTTCTGTCATATGAAATTCAGATGTAACGTCGTGTTTCCAGTCAGGTAGGTTTCAATTGTCATCCAATTTGTTTCGAAAATTATTCTACCATATTCAAGTTACATTTGTGTTTCGTTTGTGATTACATTTTGGTACACGTAAACTGCGCTCAGTTAACTCATCACAAGTTCCAACTATTATTCTGTGACTAATTCTTTGTCTGACAATTGAAGGATGACGTATCCGCACTACAGTTTTCGTAACAACTTTAATAACATCTTTACTAGTACTTTAATTACTGATTTACTCTGGAGAGTGTTTCCCGCTTTGACACGAACATCATTATCAATCTTTAACCAAAATTTAGCACCCCAAATAAAAATTTCTACATATGATGTGGTAGAATATTCGAGTGAAAGGCACTTCAGGCTGCTATTAATAAATTTAATTTTTAATATCTTTCATTTTTAATTTGTGAGAAGATCATTTATTAGTTAAAGATCATTTTATTAGTTGTAATTAATAAAATGTTTAATTGAGAAAATGAAATGAATTTTCTGTTACTCCTTTATAAATTATTACCCATATTGACATAAGTATTATTTTATCTTCTTGTATGATTTTCATTAACACATTAAAATATTTAGTTAAATATTGCTGAACATAATATTTTCCTTTTTTCACAAATTCTCATGGCGCTCTTTGCATATATGGTCGCCTTAAGACTGACGTCATTGAGATATGCAGATGAATCATGTTTGAATAATTATCTGTTCTTTCTGTATGGAGTTAGTATTATATTACAAAGAAGTAAATGAGATCATTTGTACACGTTGTCAATTCAACCAATAATCAGAAAATGTAACTAACTTTGTTCGAATTATCCTGATTTCAAGTTGACTATTTTTAATTCTCAACTATTATTTATTTTACTAAAATTTACGCAAAATAAATCAAATACTTTGGTTCAATTTCTGTTGCACTCACAAATAAGAAAGAGGTAAAGAGAACTTTATTTAATAATAAAGTAATGAGTATTTGAGATATTGAACACAGGAAAATGCCTTGATTATACATTGTGATGTAACATGTTACATGTTGTACCCATGATAACACACACTTGTACAACATATTTATTTGTTAAAAATTAAAAAAAATAGTAGTAAGATCTAATATATTATATTTTGTTTTGTAATTACGTCTGTAAAACTAGGATATAGTTTTTAAATGGAACGATCTTACTTTCACTGCCTCGATTTATTTTTAATTAAAGAAATTAATTCAAAAAATATATAATTGAAATTATCACTGTGATGACCTACAGTGAGGTCGAAACGTTGTTAAATTTCTTTAATTTAAAATAAATCGTGTCTGTGAATGAAGGATTGTTCCATTTAATTTACACAAACAATTTGTATCTTTAAATGGTTTATCCGTCAGTTGACTTGTGTTTGATTCCAAAATTTTGTATTGAAAGCTGCGTGGCAAGTTCTAGAGTTTCACTGGTCTTTGGGGACTAGCATTACAGAATGTTGAAGACTATACTCGTACCAACTAACACGCCCTGCCTTTGTAAGTTCAGGATAGTGTTTTCTGTATCAAATAACCATTACCGTTCGAAAAAGAACCCTCTCTTGCTTCGATGATCGCTATCATTGACACGGTCTCGAGCACATCCGCTGTCGACGAGAGTCCCATCACTGGAGCCTCGCTCGTCTGCGTGACAGCAGAACGGTGGCTTCCTCCTCCTCCGCAGTTTATTCGATTCCAACTGCGCCAGCGGGTTCTTCACTTCACCGCACGACGCGTATTCGCTCGCGAAGGAGTTGCTGGGACACGTACATAAACGCGCTATTTGAATACGGCCGCTCGCCGGGCGATACCCGAGCGCTCGCGACTGTAAAATGAACCTCCAAGTGCGACGTTGGGGGCAGAGTGCTGGGAATTGCGTTGAGAATACCGTCTGAAACAGAGGTGAAGACAATGTTTGAGTCGTAGATTGTTTCGTGGATGAAGCACGGATCTCCCATATTGCGTCTTTCACGGAAAAAGAGGAGAGAACCGTGGTTATGAAAATTTGATAAGTGTTTGCGATGAAGAATTTGTCATTCAAAAATCAAATAATTTATTTAAAAAATAGCTGTTACAATCTCATTAATACATTAGTATAATAAGCTACTTTATACTCTAGAGCAAGGGGCACTCACTTCAATTCCAAACCAGAGCATCCATATGAAAACTGGACAATTATGTAGGTTGTAATGGGATTATGAGAATCAATATTCAATACATATCAAAAAATTTAAATAATAATATAAAATTAATTGTATATATTTTATAAATATTGGTATTTTACTTAAAAATAACAATGGTTTTATTAATAATACAATAATAACGTTGAGATAAAGTATGTGGTGAATTTAAAAATGGAGAAATTCACATTAATATGTTAATCAATCTTTTCCCTAACAAAAGCTCTAAACCAAAAAAAACAACAACAACCTAACATTATACTAATACAGGAAAACTATCCAGGAATGCTAGTTTTCTTCGTTGTAAAATTGTGTCTTTCTAAATTTTATGTTTGTGGCAACTGGTAATTAATGTTTCAATGTCATTGCATTCATAATATTGCCTTCATACGCATTTGCTTATTTTGTAACATTGATTTTCCTTGTTGAAAATTATTATATCCCCAGCATTTCTTTCTAATTTTATGTTTTGTGGCAACTTGTAATTAATGTTTAAATATATTATATAATTTTCGTGAAATTTTTATTTCCCAATCACAAAATTGCTTTTTCATATATTTGTTTATATTTGTAATAGCACTGATAATGGCCGCCACGCGGCCGAAAAGACCTTATGATTTAGTAAATAAGAAACTGGATAGTAAGACAACATATTCTTTATGCGACAATTATACTATAAGCAAGTATTAGGAAGTATGACCATGGTTATTACCGTGTTTATATGTTTTTATAATATTAATGATAGAATATGTAGGTAAGTGCAATGAAGAATTATAGTACAAATTTCAATATTCCGAGCGAGGGCGTGATGAAAATAGTTATGTCTTTTAGGAAGTGAAATGCCACCACTCGTTTTCGTTAAGCTTGGTGGTGAAACTTATGCTCCTAACGAATAAAGTGCAGAGAGTTGAATTTTGCTTAAGGTGTTGTCTATTGAAGGTGAAGTTGAATACGAAGGCATGCAAGTAGACGTAGGTGGTTCAAACACCACGCACTAGGGATGATGCGGGGGCGGGGGAGAAAGCGGTTGGTGAACGCTGTCTGGCGTAAAAGCTACATTTGAATACACTTACTTTGTAGAGAGTGTGTGCTTGCGTAGGCTTCGCCTCGAAATGTCTAAGGAGGAAGCGGATCTGGTACTGAGATAACAGAAGACGGTCGGGAAAATGCGTTGGAGGAAATTTGGAGAGGAATAAATTTGTGAGGATTTCCATCGTTGTACACTTTGCATCTTGATTCATTTTTCACACATACTTTATAGAAATAAGTTATCAGGTAAACAATCATATGAGAAAAATAAGACAAACAATTCTACCAGTCTTCTTAGTTGAATATATTTGTACATTTACAGAATACCGTTCAATAAAATTGTGAATTTTGAAGATCAAGTACCATAAATAGTTTTATCTGTCAGCAACAAGAAATTGATCCTTATTGCAGAGTGCATGCTGGGATTATTTTTATTATGAAAAACTTCTGATGAATATAAAAAATAGTCATTTCTATATTGAGAGCTTATTACGCTATGAGAAATTTATTTAGTTATTAGTGTTATTTTCCACCAGAATAATAAACTCTTCCTTCACTATGAGTCAGTTGTTATATTTCGTGTATATTTTTCATTTGTTAAAAGATTGTCATAAAATTTGGATTGAATTATTGAAGAAATGTATATTGCAAAACATATTTTTTCATTATATATTCAAATAATTTCAAATATGTACAAAGCCACAAACAAAATTAAATAAATTTAATTTCTTTCATGTTGGTATTCTCATTTTCGTACTTGCATATTGTTATATAAGTTTCTTGATATATGAGTTGTTTATTGCAACCAAGTTACGAGTCCTAATGTTCTTATGAACACAAGATTTACCTTTCGTAAGCTCTTTTAATTCATTTACTTAAATATTTCTTGAATTGCTCCGTTTTTTTGGAGTTTATATTTCAATAATATTTTTCTCACATACCTCTCTGTGTTTCTTTTAAGGTAAGCTAGTTGATATGCTCGTTCAGCATTGATAGATGGTCTAAACAACACGCCGGGTATATAGCGCAATATCAAAGATATGTAACAAGCGCACAACATGTTTGAGTTAGATCATAATATTGCTAGAGTGGCTGCGTTTCGAAAATTGGAATGCTTATTTTGGTGTGAATAGTTGGAATATCTGAATGTATCAGACTATTACAATTTAAATCTAGTAGTTCGGAATGGCAGGCGGAAGTCAGTTTAAACATTTTAACATGAACATGAACACTTTTTGAACAGTTTTGTTCAATTTTTCGTAAATCTGATTTCATCATCCGCTATCGTGGAAAGGACGATATTTGGTCACCAGGGAAATCGGAAAATATCAATATCATAGCGCGCATAAGTGAGCAAAAATCTTTAAGCGATTCCATCGCAGAGACATGTTCAAATGTAATTCTGACTTCTGATTCATTCTGGGAGTACGAAAATCATGCGGAAACGATCCCAAGATCTCCCCTGTAGCTTGAAAACTATTATTAGGAAAAATTTTTAAAAAAACACACCTAAGGGAGTGATCAAATCAAAAATTTCGAATTTCCTGCGGTTCAAAGCGCTTAAATTTGTCCAAAAACTTTATTGTACCAAAGGAAAAAACTTGAATCACAATATGCAAAATATTTTCAGTTGCTGCACGCACTATGACTGCGTACGTGGTGACTAGACGGCCATGACGCATGCTACATCTTCTTGGTTATATACCTAACCCCAGCGTTAGTATCTTACATAAATACATAAAAATTGGTATCAATATATTCAAAACGACTTGAGCTATAAATTTTACACGAAGATTTTTTTCCATATAATTTCACCTATAAAATATCACAAAAACCGAAAATGTCAATGTGAAAAATCGATTTTTTTCACATTTTTCTATAATTGATGGAAAACTATTCGTTTTTACCGCAAAAATGAAGAAAATTAATATTGTAGCCAATGTATTAGTAAAAACAAAGAAATTTGAACTCGAACTGATGTTTAATAACAGAGATATTTAATTTTTTTGTTTTGTTCACATTTTTCAACTTTGAGGGGGGTTGGGGGTTATGCTCCAGGGGGATTCTTAGAGACTTTCGTGAAATGGGAAGTGGTCTATCAGTGGGGAAAACTTCAGCTTTACGTCAATTTTTTCCCGGTCAAAACCTTTATTAACCGGGCTATATCCAAGCGATATCTCCCATTGTATGGATTGACGATCAAAATATTAGACCGACGTAAAATATATCCCCAATCAATTGAGAGTGAAAAAAAAAAGTTGAAGTACCTATTTGTCCATCCCGCTTGTTGGTTTTAATTCATTTCCTTTCAGTGGCGAAGCACAGAAAGAGAAATCAGCTTCCGTCGATACCGTTAACGCGCGTTCAATCCCATTCCACTCGTGGACTGTGAGCTTCGCATTCAGCAGCCCTTTGCAGAAGGCCCTTCTGGCTACAAGCGTCCGCCTCGGCGCGAGTGGATAACTGCTCTCTCGCGGACTCTCCACCAATCACGCGCTCATCTGCTCTGAGGGCTTCGCTTAGTAGAAAACGAAAGGGAAACTGCTGGAATGGGTTTCGCACTGAGTTGCCGGGGACGTGGACGATGCGCGGACGCTTTGGACGCCAGGGGTGACCAACAGGGAGTGTCATTCTTGTCACCAGGAATACACTGACAATATTTGTTTTAAAACCATTGAGTAAATTAACCAGAATTTTTGTTTATTTATTTTTCAAGTCACTCGTACAAAACGACTCTATATCTCAACAACAACGTCATTACCAGGGCTAATTATACACTGTGGGTTTCTCTTAAAAAATATTCTGCTTTATTCTGATTCGTGACATATATCTCTTTATGATAAGGAACATAAAAATGCCTTCCTAACGTTTGTTACAATTTTATATTTTTTTATGTATCCCTGTGGAATAGATAATTACATGTTCGACTGAAAGAGTGAATTTATTTTCCGGCTAAAAACGGAAAACATATGAAGTATTTTTCTCTTGGGAAAAATCTTATATTATCAATATGAAAAGGTCCAAACTTATTTAAAAGAACAAAAATATCTATAAAATCTGAAAAATAACATTTTTCCTGGTTTAGATCATTGACTATTCAGTCAAGAGGCAAATACTGAATGTAAGATAAAATTTTATTAATATTCTCCGTATTACATAAAATGTCTATTACGACATCTACCTTTTAACTACAGAATTTTCCCAGTTAACGAGAGGCTAATGTATTTTAGGGTATTTGATTAATCTATATTCACATTATCGGGACCCACAAACTTGAAACGGTTATTCTGCTTCATGGCAAAATATTAGCTGCAGAAGAATTAAGTTCGTTGGTAAGGAAAAATAAGAAATAAAAAATATAATAATGAACTAGGAACACACAAGAATAAATGCATGCGTTACTTAAGAAATGTTAGTGACGTATTAGATATCGTGTTCAATGACGTTTTTGTAAAGAAAATATTTAAAATTATTTCTTCAAATCTGACAGTTAATTCAAAACTCAAACCAAATATATACCACAATTCCGAAGGTGACCAATGGAATAAAATTCTTACCCCTGTCCTTTCTTTTCTCCACCTTTATTTTTTTTTTTTTGTTCTGGAAATATTAACTAACAGGTACGCATCTCATTTAGTAATTTCCCTTTACACTAAATTTATTGTTTCGTTGTTTTGAGTAACTTACTTTCGTGGGTATGAAGTAAGTTAATAATATCTTTGAAGAAATTGATTTTCGATCTTATATCTAAAAAAAAGTAATGTATTTGACGTAGAGACCGATTTCTATTTTATAACGAGGTAAGGTAAATAAGGTCGCACAGTTACTACAAGTGAGTTGGTTCTATATGAAAGAAATGAAATGGCAATAATTGTGTCGGTTCTAATGCTGATAGAAGTCAAAGTAGTTTAGATTAATGGGTGACGTAAACAGTAGTCTGCATATAATGATAGAATATCGACATCACCGATGGACATACTTTGAGCGTTGTTCCGTTTAACTAATAAGATTAGAAGAAAACAAATCTTTTCAATAATGACGACGATTGGTGTATTTTTTCTTTTTTAATCTCACGCTCTGGTTTCATGACACCATGGAGTTTTTAAATAATTGAATCCATGTAGAATTACTTATTCATTCCTATGGAATTGAATTCATTGTCTCATTTTTTAAAAACTTAAGTCATAGCACACTGCTTACCACATAATACATTTCGTTCTACTAGAAACAAACATTCCATGCAGTGGTACCAACGTATGGAATGTAGATTTATGTAGGGCTGTGAGAATGGTGGCAGCGATTGCTGCAGAGACGCCTACTCGAATCTTCACTCAGAATTTCTGCGAACTGCTGAGCAAACAGCGCGAGTCCGGGCCGTGTCTTGATTGCGCATGTTACATTCATAGCGCGTGCGTTAACCCATCAGCCCTGGTGAAGGTGGAGGTGAGTTTCAGTTGAGATGGGAGTTCTTGATGTCAGACAGCACGTCTTCTAAAAAAGTTACATCTTGATGTTCTACATATTTATTATACAATTTCACCCAGAGTTCTTCAGATCTTAAATTCTAAACTATCCTCAGTGTTTTTAAATCATAAATATTTACTTACGTCTGTTTTTTTTTTCACCATCTAAGACAATTCTCTCTCTCTTTCTTTACGATGTAATATTTCAAACAGTTCTGTCCTGAAAATAATGTCATCAACTTGTTACTACAGTAGAACCGTTCTTAAACGGCATCGGATCAACCAATCCTCTGATTATCCCGTGGAACTTTTTTTTCTTCTTTCAGCGTGTATTTGCAGGCAGGTAGTGATTTAAACTTTGATTCTTCGACCGACTTTTGTTGGAAAATTCCTGAAAATCAAACGGAATGACCGCAAAATTAGGTGTACAAAGTGTCTGTGTTGTGCCAGCAGAACAGGAGAGGGGGAGAGAGTTCGCCATTTAAAAAAAATATATATTTTGCACAGAAACCTTAGATTAACCAGCAAAACGGGCAACAGTGGGGACCGACCAGACCGGTTAAGAGGGGTTCTGCTTTACGCTGAACACGATCACATCATTAAATTTTGTGTGGATCTCTTGGCCAGTTCACTTCACAGTCCAAATAAATTCTCCCCAGAGCAGAGATCTTTCGTCTCATATACCTATTACATAACAACCACATTTTTATCTCTAATTATACCTATCATATGCGTTACGTCAGTATATAACAATACACAATACATAAATTTTACACGTACATAAAAATACTTCACTATGAAAAAACGTTTGACCACGTTGGATATATTAACGGAGTTATTCTCCGAAAAGAAGCTTGGGACTATCCTATGTTCCGATCAGGAGCCCAAGGACAGTGTTGGATTTAATACTTATAAAAGAAATTAAATAAATACGATATGTTATTATATGGAAATAAATCGTAGATATTATGTGCAGTAAAAAATCAAGATGAATAATAACAAAAGTATATATTACACCTACGGAAAATCCGACCCTACAAAATCATATCCGCACAACTACAGAATTCCCTACAAAACCATACATTTCTTTTATGATGTAACCATAGATACGTTGTGCAAGTGAAGTATTTGCTCACGGGTATTTGCTCACTGTGTTCATTTTCCCGGAGTTCTATCAAGATACAGTGGAGCAATGGCGAGCAGAGTGCGTGAGCGGGATGGCCTTCTTTTATGAATATACGACGGACGTATCGCTCCCCGCTTCTGCGCGCCCGTCCGACCCGCCCGCGGGCAAAAGAAGGCGGAGAGAGTTTTCTGTGCGCACGGAAGGCGTCCGTTGTTTTGTTTTCAAAAGACTTCACTAAACGTTGAAAGAGAATGGAACCTATATTATACAACGGGAGATATATGGCCTTTCTTCTGTATTCTGTAAGAGTGGAATCGATTTTACTACCCCGTAAAAATAGCTTGGCAATTGTTACAATTCTGAAATGGTGTTGATGCTAGATAGGAAAAGTACTTTCAGAATTGTGCTTGTGAAGTTCAAAGGAATGTTTTATCAGCACTTTCATGTTCATTAACATATCACGTAGTTTCATTCGTGTGTGTTTATCATTTTCATGTGATATCGAGAAATTGAAGCGATGTTTTAATGAAAGTTTCGCTCCCCGAGATCTTCATTTCCGGGATGTGAAATTTCACCCAACCTTATTCATTTGAGAACTTATCAACATTTCAGAAATTTTAAATTAATACTTCGTCAGACAGCAATAAAAATATTATTAGTCACTCACTGTTTACTTTTCGTCTTAACCCTCTCCAATTTAGAGAGATATATCGAAATTCCCGAGCATAATGTGGGCCATTTTACTTTTATTGTCTCTGTCGCGTTTGCACGAATGACTTGTCGGCTCTTGAGGGGAAACCCTATGAGAGCCTTATCCGAAACACAGCGTTTGATGTTGCACGTGTCCAGCTGCCGACAGAGCCCTCGAGGACACTGTGCAACTGGTTCGACCAACTGTGTGGAATTTCAAAGGACTTTATTGGATTTAACATTTCATTTACGGATTTAGGGATATTTACATGTCCAGATTTCAATACTTTTGTAAAATAAGATACATTTACTTCACAAATTATTACTTACTTGAAATTAAAAAAATAATTTTGCAAAACCGTGCAGATTTTTTTTATGTTGAATTCTATGAATGAAATTTGTACATGAATATTCTGTTTTATGAGATTTATAAACCTTATGAATATATTTTTGCGTTCAGCATCTGATTTATCGAACGGTTGGTAATAACTAAACGATTTTTAATAACTCCAAAAACAATATTTTTGAAAAAGTGTTATGACATGGAAATTGTAAATAGCCACACTTACAATTCATAATATTATGTTAAACCTTACAGCAAAATTGTGTATTTCTTAATCAATGCTTAAGAAAAAATGGATTTATTGTTGGAATGGTGTTGATTGCCTGCTGTAGCTTATAACACGCGAAATGTTTAAGTTTCCCTTAAATCCGTGACTGTAATGTTTACTTTTGTCATCTTTATCTGCGAAAGATGTATCTATCCTCGACCTCATGAAGAACAATTAAAAACTAACAATAAATTTTAGACTTAAAGTATATTTCAGACACAAAATTTGATCAACAGCAGTTCATGTGTAATTAGTTCATCAGCTTTCGGTATTACTTGTTTAGTCAATTAACCTGTGTTAGGAGAAACATAGTGTCAAGACTGCTTTTAAAGATACTTGATAGTGCTAATTTTACCACCAGAGTGTTCCAGTTATCTCTGTTAAACAGTGAACCAGAAGACTATACTAAGAGACTATACATCTCATTGTTGAAGTAAGTGATATCATTGGATATGACATTGCTCCATTGTCAAGTAAATTTTACATTGTTTTCACAAAAGGAATCAACTAAAATTTTCACATAAGGCGCATAAATATCCGATAATGTAACGTAACGTAATAAATATTCATTTTTGTCAGATCCTAGAACAATGTCAACAAATGCATCAAGTAAGAAACGTATTTTATTCTGACGCAGCCCAATTTCAAACGAAAGTCAATTACTTGCACTCTGGCGCCACTTGAAGAGTAACTTTCTCATTCGGCGAATCCCGCTCGCGAATGCTCGCCACTGCTCGGCTGCCTTGAATTGTCCCAAGACTGACACGCTGCGAGTAGGGCAACCACCGGTATTCATGACGGAGCGAAGAGCAAGCAACTCATCCACACTGTTCGGTATTCGGCGAGTGATCGCTCTCAAATCACGAATGTCTGGAGCCGCCTTTATGTTCGCTGCCTGGACGCAAGCCACAGGTAGAGCGATCTGTTGGAAAAATCTGAAACTGCACTTTTGACAAAAAAAGAAACGAGTTTGTTCTGCTATAACCCGCATGGTAGTCTGTCATGCGGAAAACTGAAATAATAATGTATCTTTTGTGCTAACATCAAGTTGAGTGAACAGCATATATTCTTTGTTAAGCTGCAAGGGCTCTGGTGCCCGTTCGACCCAGGTGACACTCAATTTACACTTTGCTCAGGTAGGAAAGAGATTATTCCAAATTTTGAAGTAACTGCTTCGTATTTGCGTAAAAGTATATTTTAGTAATTCATGTATTATTTTCGTCACCGAGTGAAGTCATCAGTGAAAACGACTAAGAAGAAATGCTTCGAATGAAAAATTTGCTTTAACCGAATGAACATATTCAGGAAACATGAGAAGACAATCACTTGGGTATTGTGGAACACTTACGTATCAAATGGTATTATCTCGAAACCTTCTGTGGCTGGAGTGGCATGATGCTAGGCTAACCCGTTTGTGTCGCGTCTTGCAGTCGTACATTTTCTCGCAAAAACAATGAAGTCACTTCTAAAGAATAAACTATACTATTTTTTATTTTACCATGGTAAAGAACTAAAGAAAACTCCGACCACGAAAATTAGTTATTACGAGATTCTCATTTACTATAATCTCTTCAGATATTCTCTTGACCTTTCTTCTGTCAGTATGCTTGGTCGGTGCTATTCTACTCATGTTGTCAAAGTATCGTTTTTACTACCAAGCTCCATTACATTTTGATGAAATATCTCAAAATTTTTCTTCTACATATTTCACTTCATTAATATCCTTATTGTCTCTCGCTCTACATTATTTTATAAATTTTGCTCTTCATTTCCCATTTACTTTACAATCCCATGAAATATGTTTTTTGGATTCTTACCCTTTCCCACAGCAATATATTCTATCTTCTCCCTTACCTCTGCTGTTTATGTATTTTCTGAAATGCTCATGACAAGTTATAAATTCCTTAAACACAATTTCTAGTTTGTAACCATTTTCTGCTTTAAATGAAAATTACATATCTCGAATGTAATGAAATGCTTTATAGCCACTCATTGCTTTACTACATCTTTTTGCTCTACCACCTCTAGTCATGCATCATTGTTTCAGGATAATGCTGCACCTAATCAGCCGAAACGTCAAGATTTTATATCAAGACACAGCACCAAACAGTTAATCTAGCATCACATTTCAAGGAAACCTATGCGTTCCACCTAGTTTATACCTAATCATATTGCTCTCGACAGATGTCCTACATCTACTGGGTCATTCTTGCTTTTCTTCGTCATATCCGTACTAACTCTGCCTCTACATCGAGTGAGTGAATCCAAAGCTTCCCATCCCGCTTGTTACCATCCATACTGCATGATATTCTATCTCTGCCGCTACCGACTGATCGTTGCTAATCCAGTTTCATAGGGTTTCTGTCCTTTGCCCTTAGAACAGCCCCTAGTCAGATGAATCTTATCATACCTGTAGGATCGATATCCAGTAGACTGGTGATCCAATGAGACATGAAGAATTCTTTTACTAACAGAGTTCCTGGCATTGCCACAGTCGTTTTATTCAACGGTGTAGCAGTACATTATATCGTATGAAAGTGCCAGCTAGTCAAGCACATATATGAAACTTTCAATAATATTATAAATTTTTTTACATTAAAAAGAGTCATTATAACAAAATTTTTGATCATTATATACTATAAAATGCGAACAATAATGTACTGTTTGTATTGAAACAATGTATTTGAAGAATGGTTCCTTGTTTGACTAGAGTTCTTTAGTTTTCTCTCAATTTTCGATGAATAAAGTTATTAACGGAACGTTCTTGTCAGGAAAAGCTAGACAAATTTCATACTGTTTTCTATATTGAATTTGTGATACGTATGATAGTATTAATACAGATTTATTTAGTTATATGAGAGTTTATTCATAAACTGTCCGTTAAGAGGCTTCAGCCACTAAAGCTGGTAAAACTTTAAGATTATCCCTGCAATGTCCTAATTGACAGATGAGTTTCTGGAAATTCAGGACGTACAAAAACATTGACCTTATCACTCATAATACCCAAATAAATCGCACGTTAACTCTGTAATTATAACAGACTACAACTGATAGCTTTCCTCCATAAATCGATTAACATTATCTGTCGTTTTGTATGTTGCTTTGAATCTGCGACGTGTCTGCTGAAACTGTTCGTAATCAACTGATGGATCATTCTATACTTCATCCCCCCCCTCACACACACAAAGAAAGAAACAAAAGATCTGGTCTCTCGAGTAAGCTTCATCGTCACGTGTGAGTTGTGAACACTGCACGTCTTTTATAAGGATCAAAGATTTTTACGCTCTAAAATATTTTCCATACTTTGTACTACCCTTGCAAACATTAATAAGATTCCTTCTAACTTTTGATCATTTTATGGTCCTCTTCTTATTTCGATAAATGAGATATGTTAAGGGAAGAATAATATATGACATTATTGTTCCAATAAGAACTGACAATTCATGCGTTATATCTGTGAGATAACTTTATTCGTGTGTGCTATTTTTATTTCCTAAGAGCAGAAAAGCATATTTCAGAAATTCCAACCGAATTATAAGACGGAGAGACCAACAACTTCGAAATTTGCTGCAGTAACCCCCCAAAATGGAATTAGTAAGACCACAGTATTTTTTATGATCACGGGGTGCAGAAATAGACTACGCAAAATACTCAGGACTTTGAAATTCATCACACGCTTTTCAAAGTTTAATCTAAATGCATGAGTCAGATATATTTAAAAAATTTGATTTTGTTAAACATTAACTTTCATTTTTTACCTAGTACAATGACTTAAAATACCAACAGCTTTTGAAATTTGACTTACGTATTTTATACGTAAGCCGTGAATCTTACTTGGTTCTCAGAGAAATATTCGAAATTTAAAATAAACATTTCTCTTCTTAATATTTCAGAGGATTTTTGTGTCATTCGCAGAGCGACTAGATGGAATAGCTTCGTGGTTTGAAATTTTGCACACGCATTTTCAAAGAAGAACCAAGTTAGGATTTTCAAAAAGCTAGATTTAGATTTTTTTCTAAGACAGTCAATAACGATTTAGATAATACAATAGGTAAAAAACACAAAACTCACGCGACCAAAGCTGCGGGTGCTTTACTAGTGTTTTGTAATGCAGTCAATATGAACTTTAAAAACAAAGAAACGCTTTCTCCTGAAAATTAATATGATTTTGGTACACTACTGATAACATAAAAAGGAATGTCATTAATTTCAAACCGACCAAAACACGCAGACTTGAGTGGCTATTTATTTGTTCGAATTTTTCAACAGACATTTTACCTCCTCCAGCAAAAGTGTAATTGGCTGAGAACACTCAAGCACTGCTATGATTGTTCTGTCACCACAAGGTGGGTTCGAATCCTAGTGACACTTGTGAACTGATTTTTGAAAATGGTTTATACCTCAATTCAGCTCGTAATATCTGTTTGGAAGCTGTAATGAACGAAACCTTAATTCATGCTCTCACATTGCTTAGGAAAATCTTAAAACATACGCTGAACAATTGTCAATTCGGCAACATAGCATTACAACACACATGGTAACGTGGCAAGGCAAAGTTCATCTGCCGACGAGAGGACAAAGGTTCTATCAAATAATTTCTATTCATGTTCTCTTTAAGTTTCGATATTACAGTTTCTTCATGTGTAAATGAAAGTGTTCAATGATATATTTTATGAGGAATTTAGAAGAGTTCTTCAAAATTTCAATAAACAGGTGCAAAAAAAATTTATATTGAATTTAAAAGCAAATAATTTATATTTAAAGAAGACAACGATACTAAAAGAAATTCACGAGTTCGTAATTATACACCAAGTATTAAAACTTTATTTTAATAAAAATATTGAGTAGGAAACGGGTCTAATATATATCCAAACCATATTTTCAATAAATATTTATTCATATAGCATCTAGATTTACATTATACATTTGGAGAACAATGTTTACTAAAGAAAAAGGTATATACTCTATTAATTTAAACTAACAGTTTTCGTTGCAATAAAATAGCAATCGCATCGTCCAATTTTACTAAGCTCCAAAAACTCAAATTCCTCCTCTACAGAGTAACACGAGACCGTCTGATCAGATAAGGTATTTCAAACCTTTCTTCTTATAGTCGTAGATGAAATAAATAATTTCAACCAGGAATACCTAGAAAGAGAGAGAATTTGCGCAGGTGATTTAAACTTTCGCTTTACTTGAACGCAAAAGGCTANATACTTTTGAAAAATATTCAAAAACTGTTCCAACTATTTTATTTTTCTTATATATGCTGTATTCATAGTGTAATTTGTATATGTTTAATCCGCATTATCCGTAAAATTTGGTATAGATGCAGTGAAATAATTTCCACTCATATCGCGTACTTTTTCGTTTACCAATGGTGAGAATCCAAAGACATAACATTTTAATGTTATTTTTAAAGGAAAATAGAAGATTGTATTTGGAATCTTCCACCCACACGAACGTCCTGAGTCGCGAATTCACATCCAATGACGGTGTATTCAGTGACGGTTAAGAGAAAGAGCGAGAGAGAGAGAGAGGGAGAGGGAGAAAGAGAGAAGTAGGAACAAAGAAAGAAAACAAGAATCTGTTGTTGTATTTCACAATTTCATTTGAATAAATTAATGAAAGAGATTTCAGTTTTAGTTAGTGATATTTGTTGTAGTCTAAAACACGTTTTTTGTAATATTAATCTCGGATCACGATTTTATATGCTGCACGATTACAACCAGTGTTATATTGTAGATCATTGTATTATTAGAACATGTAATTTATTAGTTCCTTGAGTGGTTTAATGTGATTTATAACACGAGAAATAAAATTTTGTGTTATTAATTCATATTTTATACAAAAGTTTTCTATATTTATTTAATTTCTTTTTACATATCTGAAAAAATAAAAGAATCACAAATTATGTGAAATTACGTTAGACAATACACGTGAAGAGAGAGGGAAAGATAGAGAGAAAAAGTAAAACAGCGATAGAGAAAAGTGAGAGAAAGAAAGAGTGAAAGAAAGAAAGAAAGAAATAGGAAGAAAGATAAAGAATAGAACCTATGGTATTAATATGAATTAATACATTTCAATTTGATTGGAATAAATAAAAGGGATTTGTCTTTTTTTATTTATTTATATCTGAAACGAGGTTTTCGTATTATTGATCTCTGATTATTTTTTTAGGTTGAACGATTACTAACAAATTGTTATATTGTGGATAAATATGTCACTAGAAGATGTAATTTATTTGTTCCTTAAGTAGTTTTATATTATTTATAACTCGAGAATTAAACTTTTGTGTTATTAGTTCATATTTGAGACAAACGTTTTCTATATTTATTTAATTCCTTTTCACATATATGAAAAACTTAAGAGAATCGCAAATTATGTGAAATTACTTTCGACAATACACATCATTTGTAGGCAATGAGATTTGATTTCTTTACTTCACTGTATAAATATAAGAAATTATAGAAATATTTAAAATTCGAATTATATGATTCGAATTATACCAATTCCATACGATATCTTGCAATTACATTCAAATTCTGTCAAAAACTATATTTTATCACAGTATTACGCAAACGTTTTTTACAGAAACTCTAATATCGTTTACATTGCCTATGAAGACCTTGCGAGACAACGAATCTCGAGATGTCGTTTAAATATAGAGAATGGTAAAGTTTATTGAAGTCAAGAATATACAGAATATTTTTGTTATAGAAGTCCAAAATGTGTATAATAAAGAAATACAAAATATTTCTTTAATAGCGGTGTAATGAAACATTTTATCTCGTGACGATTTACCAGCGGTACTATTAGTCTTCCAAATATGGGCGCCGTTTCAAATAGACCTACGATTGGTCGAACGTAACTTCCCCTGTCGAAGGGGAAGCAAGAGGAGAGAGGCGTTGCAAACCTAACAGATCAGAAAACTGGTCAGAGCGTGGGACTTAGAAAAATAAATGGGCCCTTTTATGTTATCAGCAGTGTACAAATAAACTCTAATGTACTTCTGATGGTTTATTACGAGTGTATTACAAATAAAATTAGTAATCAAGAGACACACTTTCAAATAGTCTGCAGCTGTTGAAAATATGTGAATGATCATGATATTTTAATATTACCAGTTTTATTAAAACACTCTTTGAATTGTGTGTATTTCAAGTACGTTATTTAGTTACATTTCTGAAAAAAAAACGCATGGATGGAAGGTTTATATTCAATAGAAGATCTGCGACAAAGTCAACTGAAACGATACGATAATGGCGCCGAGTAAACAGAGAGCTGCCATAACGACACATCAGCTGTGCTGTTCAAACAAAGCCGCGTGGCATATGTATTTAGACACGAGCGAGTTGACAACAAGCAGATTCCGTTGCTCGTTTTAGGGTCATCATTACTTTCATATATTTTTCTAATATAACATTGAGTTCATAAAATTATTTCCACGTTCTGTGATTTCTAAGAGTATATTCCGAAAAATCATCATCGTTAAAATATGGGAAGGTATTTGCAATTTTTTACACAAGTAAAATTAATATATTGATTTCTATGGTGAAGTTTTTTTATTAATAATGGATGGCATTTGTTCACATATTCTCTTGAAAAAGGACCTAAAGATGCTATCTACGTTTTCTTTTTAGTTATCATAAACAATAAGTATTTTATGTCAATAAGTCTAGATGACTTAGAAATTATATCATTCAGCTCTAACATATTGTTATCTATTGGTTACTTAATTATATCAACGAAAATTAATTTTTAATTGAAAAAGTGCGAGTTTTCTAGATTATTTTGCATAATAATCAATTACAATCAATTATAAATTGAAATATTTAATTCATTAAGTATCTTAAAGATTGTGACATTTTCCAGTTAATTTAATGTAATATCCTTGATATTTTGTTTCTTCACGTGTTCCTTTTCTGACTTTCCAAACTATATAGTATTCTCAAATAATGGTAGTAAGTCTCAGAAATTTCGTATGAACTAAGCTAGCATACCGGATATACTACCACGGTGTACTGACGACACAATTTTTTTTATTACTACTAAGTCAATACTGTGCTGTTTCTGTCTTCTTCCTGTGCTACTATCGTATTCATAATTACATTAAAAATATAGGGAGATTGCAGGCCGAAACATCCCATATCGCCCGGACGACCTCTCCGTCAGGTGATTCGGGGTCGCACACTGGCTCCCGCGAGGGCGGGAGTGGGACGTTGGCAGTTATAGCTGGTCTACACGACTCAGAGAGTGGGGACGAAAGGCTGCAGGGTCGCGAACGTTGCAGGATACGACGCCTGAGGCGCGGATTGCGTGTTTAATATTTGAAGACGACGGCTGAGATACGGCAAGCACGCGGCTCGTGGGAGCGGGCGCCACCGTAAGCCTGTCCACCACCCCCGCGGCTGTGCTTCAAAGAAAACGCGCCCCTGCGGAGACTCTATGCACGGACTCGGTCGCCGCCGCCGAAGCTCCATCGCCTTGTACTGAAGATTCAGTCGCCATCAGCGTCATCGCACATAATCCTCTAGTACCTCCATCTTCACGGCAGAAGCCTCTCACATCTGTGAAAACAATATCTTTCTCTCGCGAGAACTTTCTTGGAGTATACCAAGTCCACCGACACCATTCGCGAGTGTGTTTCTGTCACCACACGCACTATTCCGAAGTACTTCGCTGGATTATCACGGCAGCAATATCACAACGAACGTATCCTTTTTCATTGCCGTAATGTTTCCACACTTGCACTTCTATTGGAACAGAGCATTATGTTTGATACATTACTCGTGGTATATTTACGAAAGTATGAAACTTCAATTTAGGTTAGGTGAAATTTTCCAGCTGTTCATGTTCAAATCTTCTATACGAACCATTTCAATTTCCTTATGCATGACAGGGTGTTCCTTAAATGAATGCTACATATTATTGAACTAAAATCAATTTTAATCGGACTTATTTATATCAAAACTGGGGTATCATGTTAAAAAATATGTGCCCAGTATTCCCGTGCAAATGTCTTCGTCGCAAACATTACCGTATCAAATACCGTAAGAAATCTAATTTAAAGGAAGTTTTCTGACTCCAAAAATGTTCAGAGAAACGATTTGTCTGAGGAAAATATCATTTAAAGAGTTTGTTAGATTGTTAACATTGGATACGCACAAATTATTGTTATTTTCGAAGCTGTTGGCCACTGATATATAACCCTTTAGATGGAGACAATCCCTGAAAAGTGGTACGCTGACATATTACTTGAAATTAATGATTTATTAATTCTCGATTAATTAGTACAGCGTTGCCTTTATGTAGTAGCAGTATTTTAAATTTTTGGTATTTGTATTTTCATATTTGAACATTATTTTAACAGGATCCATTCTCAACATCCCTCTTTAGGACATCATATTTTGGTATACTAAACAGAGTATGGAAGATGAAATGGAATAAAGGAAACAAGAAGTTAATAACCCAGGTATTGTTATTTTGATCTGATACTGGGTCAAATGTAAATAAATAAATAAATAAATCATATTTTGGAATAATATAGCATGACACACGCCTTTTAATATAGTTTTACTAAGAGTCATCATAGACCTGCCATTCAAAATATAGTTTTTAAAATTTGCATAAAATTGAAATATTTACAGTTTTTCATACCTTCTATGTCCTGATTCTAAAATATAATTATCTGAGTACCGAATCGTACTCAAGCGTTTTCCATCTCTGTAGTTCTAACAATTCCAATGCCAAGTGCACATCTGTGAAGAACATGAAAGAAGAAGAGGAGAAGTTGAAGAGGGAGAGGGGTAGGGAGATGATGAAGAAAAGAGATGAGAGGACGAAGAAGGATGACTGAGGAAAGCAGATGAAAAGAAATTTAGAAGATGGAGCAAATGACGACAGGAGAAGAGGAGTGGAAGTGATGAGAAAAAAGGAATTAAGGAGAAGAGGAGATGAAGAGAAAAATGGAAACAAAGAGAGGAGGTGGAAAAGAGCAAAGAGAAGGAAAATATGAAGGTAGAAGAAAGTGGGAGAGGAACGTCATGAATATGAGCGTTATACTAACAGAGAGGTCAGAAAGGCAGAAGTGGCGCTGCAGGACGACGATGGGATGACGACAAGAGACTGAAGTACTCTTACTTTGAGGAGATGAGTCTTCACGCAGCTGCGCAACGGCGGTGACCTGCCACCAACGTACTTGAGAAACTCTTTTGTTAGCGACCACAAGGCCTGCCAACGGTACCAGTAGTCGCCGAAGATTATGAAATGACGACGGACACTGGTTCGCATAATTTGTTGTCGCATTTAGATTTGGATCGTCAATCACTCAAACATTTAAAGAATTTAAGAGGAATTAATTTACAAAAGAACATTCATGAAAACTTGTATCTTAGTAAAATATTAAAATTATTTTGGTTCATTACTGCTACATTAATCACAGTTCATAATAATATATAATAATACAATTTTTTGTTTTACAAACGAAATAATGTAGTTAGTTGTTATAAAGGACAGAGAATCGGAATGGATGTTCCTTGAGTCTCTTGTTTCCATGTAAGTTATATAACAATATTAAAAATGAAAATCAATTGCTTGAGTTTAATTGAGACTGAAAAACAAATTGTTTCTGTTACATTTAATATTAAAAATGATAAAATAACGCTCCTCAGAAAACTAAGTTTTCATTATGGATGATTTAATCTCTTATTTTATTTCATATATTTGGTCTTTCTTTCTTTATCTTTCATACTTTCCCTCTTTCTTTCATTCTTTTTTGCTTATTATTTCTTTCTTCCTTTTTCATTCTTTCCTTCTTTCTTTTTCTTTTTTTCTTTACTATAATACATAATACTCATATTCGATTAGCATCATCACATTGAAGTCGAAAGTGTCGTCTATTTCCAAAACGTCTATTACTCAGAGACAGGGCAGCTACCCCATTGTAGCATGTCGTGTTGTTGCGTTGTGACTGGAATTGGTTCTTCAATAATCGAAGCGCGGCGTCAGCACGAAAAGTTCACTCACTGCATCTCGAAACCTGTCTCAAAATAAAAGGCACCATATTCTACGTATGAAATAGGACTTACGTTATGAAGGTTGGAGAGGATTGTGAATATTTCCTTGACAATCGACAAGCATGGATCGAAATGTGATCTCGACCGTTGCGTTGTTGCGTAGCGGGAGAGCGACGGATTTGTGGGAAGAAGATTGTATTAGGATCTACGCAAGCGTAAGGTGTATCACTATTTTTGTTCTTGACACTTGATATACACTGTATAAAGTAGGTTTTTGAGGGAAGGTCAATTTTTTCAAGTGAATTCAAATTTTTTATACAGCCAACTTTATGAACAAATTTACTGTCTTCCTCAGGGTTTGTACTGAACTACGTAATCTGTCACCTTTAACTAATATCACTCCACATTTCTTCATATCTTTTCATTTATACTAACACCGACCAGTCAACAGCACATTTTCTATTTTGAACATACTTTAACTTTTTTTTCCATTTTGAACATGTTAGATCAAGTAGTTTGGTATAAGACCCGAGGAAGACAATAAACGTTGGCTATATATAAAATGTGAATTCATTGGAAAGAATTGACCTTTCGTCAAAAATCCTCCTTTCTACAGTTTAAGAAGTAGCTTTCTATTGGTATAAAGTTGTTCGATGCTGTTACATTATTACAGAGCAAACTAATTAATGTTTATCTCTGCACAAGTGTCTATGACCTCGTACGGGTGTAGATCTTTCTACGTGGTTTGATTTCTTCAACAATATCGTGGGATTCATAAAAATCCTATGATCTTGCACCGTTTTGTTGAGCCTGGGAAGGAAACCACGTTTGGAAGAAAAACTAAAAGCGGTATAGTGTTCTCGTGATCAGAGCAGGAGAAAGTGGGGTCGAGTACGAGAAAATCACCATTTTCATCTGACCAAAGGTACACGAATGTGTGGGTACACGAAGTATGATCGAGATAAAGCTTTAAATGCTTGTATTGCCTCTTACATGGAAGACTTTGTTCTTATTATTCACGGAATGCTAAAATGAGTTTGAAGACACTTTGCTCTATTCCTTGAAATCACATTTAATATAATTTAAATGAACAATTTGGTAAAAAGCTGAAGGAGTTTGCTATTGATAATTTTGATTTAGAATTTTCCTCTGATTAATCGTATATGAAAATATAAGAAATCATAAAATTGTACTTGTAAATTTTTATTGTTGTATTTAATTTCGATAGAATATCTATAACAAGACTTGAAACTATTATCAAAATCAAAAGCAATTGAAAAATTCCAGCTCTAAATCTGTATCCAGCTGAAGATATGGCTTGCGCAAATTTTCGAAAAAATCGGTACGTATTTGAAGCAAACTAGGAATAATGTAAAGAAAAAAAATGCAACAAGGTGGATAAAGAGCACATGTGTTACGGAATAATGAGAAGAGAGTTTAAATTGTTCCCATAGAACGTGAATAAGATAACGATAAATGTGGCAGTAGAAAGCTGAATTCAGAGGAAAGAAGAACAAAAGACATCAGGAGGCTAACAAATGAGTGTTGAATAACTTTGTTGGAACAGATGAGTTAATGCTTGTGGTAGCAATATTCGTTGAAGTGAAGAGAGTCGAAGCTGCCATGCCAAAAAGGAGGGGGGTCCATCGGCATGGGACACTAGAGCTCTAATGGCTTTTCGCGATGACAGACTCGTGACTGGGGATCCCTTTTTTAACCATGACCATGCAGGCCTTCAGTTATTTGATGCGGTATGTATTTCTCTGTGGGAGTTTGTAAATAATGTTGAATTCAATTCACGCTTTTGTGCAAATGAAAAATAACCTTTCACGTGCGTATAATTCGAACCCACGTTTGACAGATATTTCATTATCATTCTCTTTAAAATATTCGTCCGGAAGCCGTGTTTGGTAGCTCATACTATGCATTTCAATACTGTGTATTGAAGTAGCAATAGCTACAAAAAAAACGAGAGGCATCTGTCGATGTGGTTTAAGTAGTCATCTGCTGTATCCGTTGTATAAAATATTGACTTTGGTACTCTGATGCATATAGAATTACGTTTCACATTGCCCTTTTAGCATGTAAATTTGATTTTTGTGAAGCCATTAATGCGATTTTTATATGAACTCAATATGAATATTAAATCTTTTGCTTCGTGCTATAACACTTACGTACACATTTGAACAATGAAATTTTCATGTAATGCACTCCGGGAGATTCAACTCGAAACGCAGTTTTTTGTAAAAAGGATGTACTATTTTCGTGCATGTAAATATTTGAGGACTTCATCGAAACGCGAGTAATAATGCCCTGTAAGCAATATCAAATGAAGTTTTCCCCCCCCCCCTACCTCATATCAAAGAATTTTCCGAATGGTGAGAGAAGTTAACGGTGAAGAGGAACGAAAGGAAATAAAACCGCGCGCTCTCTCTCTTCTTCTCTCCGAAGCGTTTAGCGAATCCACCTGCTATTGTCTGCGGTATGGGCTTGGCAAATACCATTTCCCACTTGTGCTGCCAGGACGGGTGAAGGAAGGGGGGGGGAGTTGAGAGGAACGGTTGGGGTTGAGAGGGAAGGGAGACATCGATTGTGTGGACAGTAGAAACTCTGAACAAAAAGCGTCCCCGAGGCGTTCCCTTCCTCATTGATCCACGAGACGCGTACAGAATGCCGACGGAGCAAAGGTACCGCCGAGGTCTACGTTACTGTTGTGCACGAGTGGTTGGAGTCAGTACTGCTTTGGTACATGCCTGTGACTCTGAGGATTAGACCGACCTATTTTTCCAGCATTTTCACTCGCATCTTCATCTCCCTCGTTCCAATCCAATGATGGGGAACATTCCCTGCATTATGAAAACAATGAAATTGACATGAGGAAATTTTAGATGCAAACCAAGGTCTTTTGTTCTATATCTTTAATAATTTACCACAATTTTAACGCAGCCTCTCGTCATTTTCCGGAACTATTTTACAGATATTAACTCCTTTCTTTTGATACTCTCCTAAACCTATTACTAGTATGGAGTCAAGACTTTCACCATTATTCAATTACGTGAAGTATCCAAAGTCGTTAGAGATAAAACTAGCATAATTAATTACACGTAAGAGACTAAAAAAAACGATATTGATTCATTGGTCCTAAATGAAAATTTTCGAATTGAATCACGCAACGTTTTGTCACGAGCGCTGATATATCTAGTTTTTGTCGGGTGATATTAATCCTGAGCTGGGTAGTTAGATTGTGGATATATGTGGACGTATTGTTCTCAATTTTCAATTTCAATAGGCTACTTTATTTACAAAAATTATTAATTCAGTACAAATGTGTGGCGAGTTTTTTTGCCTGTACGCCTTTCAAATGCCTCTTAAGAAGAGTCGTGGGCTTGCCCTGGTATTCACTCTCATTGATTGGATAGTTGCAGTTTTAATTTTGCCAATCTTTGTTATTGAACATAAAATGACTACTTTATATGACTAGATGGTCTAGGGGCGATGTGCGTGTTTCTTGCATCGAACTCTGTTAATACTGTAGCTCTCTGATAAAAAAAAGGATATCAAATGAATAAAGGAAATAAATAGATACCACAATTTTACCAGGCTGATTTATATATTGCGTGGAAAAAAGTTTAATTTACTACATTTAGAGTTCAATAACACAGCTGACGAAATATAAACTATAGATGTCATTTTTGTTTCACTAATATTCAGTGCACGATTATTTCCCTAATATTTTCAAGAAAAGTTTTCTTAGACCACGTGTCAAATGATATGAATGATGTGAATATATTGTAAACTAATTAAGGTATTTTTGTCAATAAAAAACTTATCATACATGTTTTACTACTCCGAAAATTTGCTTTAACATGTATTTTCTTAGATTACCTCTTCTTTTGAAGATCCATGTAATGTTATTACAGGAAGTTGAATATATTATTCAAAATAAAATAAAGTAGAAATAAATAAATTCCAGTGAATAAACCAAAGTATTGTCATGAGTATTTTCTGAATAGTCAAAACAAAACTTATTAGATAGATTGTTATTGAAATATACCGTCATACGTCTTGTGTGTGAATATGAAGTGGGACTTAAAGCTCAGGGGAACTAAGGGAAGGAAGACACGTGGCAGTGAATTAGCATATAAATTCTAGCTTCGGACCCCAACGCCATGAATGCATAACCTAACCACGCAAGCTCCTCCCTTCAAACTGTGCAGCCCACCTGCATCCTTTCCCATTCCACTATCTTAATTCCAAAAACATAATAATACCAAAAAATAAAACTGAATAGAAGTTCCAAGTAACGTTTTATTTTTTGGAATTATTATGTATTTTAATTTTCTTTCTTTTTTATACACATGATAGTTCATTTATATTCATAGGTTAGTTTTGGGAACCATATATGCATATTACCCTGACAGATTTCTACGTTCTAAATTAGTTCAATAATAAAATATTTGATATTTTACCAGCAAAATGGTACTTTTTTCTTTGAGAATCTCGTCAAACATTTATTTCAAAAATTCTTGTATTTACACATATATTTACCAAAACCTCTAGTTTCCATTTCGAAATTATTCCCTTAACAAATAATTACTGAAAGACACGAGCAAGTTAAGATGAAGATATAATTAAGTTTTATATCCCTGAGTTTTATTTGTTGTAATAAGATTTCATCATTTCTGATTAATTTTACTATAATTTACATGAAAGTACAACGTTTATAAAAAATGTAAATGAATTGGATAATCACACGCAATTTTTTATTTATCTTTCTCTTCTGCAATTTAAAAATTACCTCTTGCCCCCTCTGTGTTGTGATGGAAACCTACCGTGCCACTCGTTCTTCCAGTTCCGTGTCTTACTACCGTTCCGTCGACTACTTCCCGTTCTTATCATTAATGTAAATAACTCCTCTTCTCCAACACGATGCCAGTGAGTCTGCTGACGCAGTCCATTGAGACTGCGACGCTGCTGTCTCCATCATCGTACACTCATCGCTCTAACTAATTTGTTCATTTGCAGCCGCATTACCGCACCATTGAGTACACTACAATGCAATGGAGTAGATCTCAAGTACTCTCGTGTACGGAAAATCTCGAACCGTGTTCCGTATTAGTATCATAGTGATCCACTAACAAAAAAAGAATATTTTTTACATAATAATAATAATTAGCTCGGCTAAAATTCCAAAACTAGAGTGCACATTTTTTATAATTTCCTTTTGTATTTTAAATCTAGAAATCATTCAATATGATTTTTGGATACAAATACATAAAAATGAAAATTAAAACAAGTTTATTATAGTTCCAAAAAATAACATTTTTGAGCACTGAGTAATATTACATTTGACATTTCATTGCTTTTCATTTTTTATCAACTCACTGTCGGATCCTCAGTAGATGTTTGTCCTACCGAGCTCGCTGGAGGTTTTCTCAGACAATTCTTGATTCTTCATCCGAGCGAGGCTCCATTGTGGGCATCCGACAGACATTGGCAACTATATGCTGTTGCTTTTTACAATCCAATGCTATTCTTATGGAGCAATATTGAGGTAATTTTTATATTTACTTAGTGGTATAAAGTGTCCGGTGTAAATAAATTTAGGATTGCACATACCTTGGTAATCCAAAATTTTTAAAATTGAAATTTTTCTAACAATAATATTGTAAATGTGAGACGATGAACTTGATTTAGTATGATAATGTTCAATCACTCATATTCTTGGAATTGAACATTCAAATAGCAACCACACTTATTTTATTTTCCATTTATTTTATCTCGGTTTTGACCACCTTGCCTGTTTAACGTGTCATTTTAAGGCTCTTTTCAACAATGTTTAGTCTTCAATGTTTTACCTTCACGTCTTATCGGTATATGCAACTTATCCACGCCCATAATATATTTTCTTTGCTCTGTCTTCTTTCTTGTTCCATTTCCCTCTTCATAATATCTCGTATTTCTCAAATTTCACTAACAAATTCCCGAATTACCTCATAATGTTGTATAACCTATCAACCACAATTTCAAACAAATTTATTACTTTATTATAAGAATGACATTTCGTGTTTCAAGTGCTTTTCCTTTTCATTTACAATCTTGAAACATATGTATACTGACAATAGTTTTTGGATTGACACGTAACACATAAGCATATATTTTCTGTCATTATTACATTTATTTATAATGTTACGTGCTTTTATCTCTGCGTGTAGAGAACGAATTGATGCATCAAATCCAATAAGACCTCCATAAAACCTACTTTTCTCTCCATAAAACCTACTTTTCTCTCCATAAAACCTACTTTTTCTATACATCGCTATGCTGCACAGTTGTTAACTGTCTCCGATTTTTTGCGAGAGCGGTTTGTTTGTGGAAAACAGCTTCATTGACATTTTATGCACAGTAAAGGAAATCCTAGAAATAATCTATTTGAAGTGGAATTCACGTTATCCAAAACGATATCGGAATTCAATTTATTTACTCTTTCGATTGTAATAGAGTAACTAGTATACTGTTATTAGTAAACGAGAATATATTTCTTTAAGGTTGTTCACTTGTTCTCTGTATTGCATATTTAGCAAATATTGTTATTTTTGTATTCATTAAGACACAATGAAAATGTAGAAAAAAATTGAGTCTGGAAATGCAGGAGAAATTGACTCTAAAAAATAATGTCTTTTATTCCAGGTTTACAACAATATTACTTCCATGTTACATTGTGTAGTGTCAACGTAACTTATATTTAACTGAGACGTTTTCATGTTAAACGTTAGATTGGCTAACTTTCCTATGAAGTATTACTGAAAATATAAAATACTACCTCCACAATTTATTCCAAGAAAACAGAGACGGGTTTTATTTGGTTCTTCTCAAAATGCTGCGATGTTATAAACGCTAGAAATATACTTTTGGAAAAATTCTTTAAAGTTTCGTAGTAATTTGAAACATGTTAATGATACCTGAATGCAACAGGAATACAGAGAAGCAATATAAAGAAACATGAGAATAAATTGCATTAAAATGTTGCCCTAAAATCTTTGAGAAACAATTGATCCATCCGTAAGAAAATAAAATTATGTTTTATATCCAATAATCATTCATTTCTGAGATTAATTCACTTACATTTTGTAGAAAGTAGTTCATTTTTCCTTGACAAAATGTCCTTATTAATTTTGTTTCGCCATTTTCTATGTTCCAGTTCGATTTTTATATCCCGAATTGTTTTCTAGACATTCAGATAACAATACGACAACAATGGGTCTTGCGTGGTGTCAAAATGTGCTGTAAATTCCGTACACGGAATTTAAAACCCAATAAACCTTACGTGTCAATCATCAGGGCATTGAGGTCGAGTAGTACATTTGTTGGGGAAGAATGTCCACTTTATGACGAAATATCTTACTATATTGCGAAAATTTAACCGATAAAATGTAGATTAAATATGTGACACAATACATTTTCAACAATTGGAATGTTATTGTTGTAGCGTTCCACGCATATGATTCAGTTGTAGTAACAAGCTCACAGATTCCGTTCGCGTATACGAAACCGTAAGCTCCAAAGAGTCGCAGCCCAAGCAAGGTGTTAAGTGATAGATGCGAGAGGTCCCTCCTTCCGGAAAGGCAACTTATTGATTCTCAACGGTGTTATATCGACTAGGGACAGGCGTCCGTCATTTTTCTCCGATGCGCCGGCACGTGGCGATAGGCATTTTTTTCCTTGGTCGCGTGTTCGGTTAATCCGGTCGTAAATTGTGTTCGAGGGGTGTGTCAACCTGTAGAAATTGTGATGAGAATTGACTGAAAAGAATTTGACATCTGTACTTCATTTTCGGTCACAGCGTAGAAAAGGTGAACATGGGTGCCAATGGGAGGTTATTTTAAGTAGTAAAAGTACTTGTTATGTTTCTTGTTATTATTTGATCACCTGACGACGACTTAAAACGAAGTCAAAACGTGATGTGCTCTTCATAATATAAATATTTTCGTCCATAAGAGGTCGGAATTCTTTCTTTCTTTCTTTCTTTAATTATATTATACAATGAACATTAATTGTAATACAATTTAGTTAATCCTGAGTTAGACTGGATATTGCTTGTTGGTTGTAAGGATGAGTATAGATGTGTTTGGTGGGTTTTGAGATGTATGTTACATTATATTGTTGTATTTGTGAATCGGAAATGTAGAGTGCTATTGAAGCTTATGTACATGGAGCGATAGGAATTAGGAGTTGGGTGGAAGGCTATTGTTAGTAAGTGGACCGGTTAGCTGGGTTTACCAACAACTTGGTCCACGTGGAGGGGTTAGTAGAAGTAGTTAGTAATAGAAAGAGTCAGTGATACTAGAAGGAGCTGGATAGAGGAAGGAAGGTTTGCTTTTCAGTAGTCACAGCTATATGAACTGGGACAATAATGTGTAAAGCTACAATTATTTTGACCCTATCGGGAATCGAACCCGGGATGGATCGGTGATGAGCAACAAAACGACCACCTGAGCCACGGGTGGGGCAGGTGTATTTCGGATAATTGGTATTGTGAGTGTTATTGGATGATACGTACAGTGTATTCATGTCACATGAACTGTTAGGTATGTATCACACTTTATATCTTGTCTTTCCTTGGTTTGATGTCCTCTGAGGGTTTTGGAATTTAATGTATAAATTAGTAATGACATCTTATGTTGATGGTATGGTTTTAATGGAGCTTTAGGGCTCGCCAACATCAAGGTCATTAGAGGCTTTTTTGTTCATGGTAATGTATCCTTGAAGCAGATATGAAACATATCGAAACGTTCGGGAAACAAAATATTGAATTTTAACCAGGTCTAAAATGAAAAAAGTAATTTTGAAGCTGCGGTATCTAATTTTTATGGTAGCGTGTCGGAATCAAACTCCTAAAAAATCTATTGTTAGCATATAAATGAGAAATACTATCAGCGATAATAATAAAGAAAGGGTTTGTTATTAATGGGAAAGATGAATGGGAATTTGCGGGAGAGTTTCAGGCGCATCGAGCCATCTGCGTGGGACTTCGCCGTGGATATTGAGACGGATGCTCAAGGCAGTTGCCAATGAGATTACGCATAATCAGTTAGTTGCCTAATGTAGCATTGGTCTCTATGGACACTGGTTGAAGCCTTCCGCTTCTGTTGTCAATGTTTCCTTCAATACCTGCTCTCTCTTCCTCTCCTCGTGCTTTGTGGAAACCGAATACTCACAATCATCCCTTGATCATGCTTTCCTAATTTCACTTTGCATTTTAAATTCAATTATATTTTGCGAAAAAGCTCAGACCACAAAATATATTCTTCTTCCGTAACATCCAAATCAAAATACTTATAATACACAAAAACACGGAACAATATTCATATGGTATAATGATTATGATATTCAGTACAAAATTAAGGTACGATTTTTACATTTGTATTCTCTTACAGATTATAATCGCGAAAAAAATCGATGGGGATATTTTTGAGTGTACGTTGTAACGAAATATTTTTTTTTGCTGGACGTCCTTCTCTCCATCCGTTTGCGAGCACCGATTCTGGCTAATTGACAGAAGTAGCTTCGTTCTTATTTCGTAATTAGCGTAATATATGGTTGGTGACCACACGCTTCTTCTGAAATTTGTTCAACATTAAGATGTTTTTTCTTCATATGGAGGTCAAAGTCTATTTTGGAAAATTTCTGGAAAATGTAGCAAATTTTCATGTAAATTTGCAATAATATTTCTTCGGCTTTAGACTCAAGTATAGAATCTGGTTTTAATGAACCCTCTTAGATGGTTTCCAACAAAAGAGTGCAATTTGTTAATGTTTAGAAATTTTTTGGGAAAGGATTTTTGTTCTTATTTTTTTGAAGTTAATATAGAATTCTGTGATAATATATTGAAATTCCTGAGTTCCGAATAATATTCTAAAGAATAATTGAGCAATTATAAACTGCAATAAATATTTTATAATTCCTGTGGTTTATTTATTTTATTTGTGTTGACTTAAGTATTACAAAGTATACATAAATTAAAGTATTGCATTCTGTATCGTAGAAACTATTTCTATTGGTAAACATTTAATGTATGTTTCAACTGTATTAATTCAATGATTTATGTCACCGTCACCTGTGTTTTTGCCATCACCATTACGACGTGTATCATTACATCTACAAAATTTATAACCGAAATTGCCACCATCATTTTCAATATGACTGAAAAATAATGTATCTCAAATGCATCTGTTTGCGTTGGAATGATTGAAAATCAATATACTATGAACTATAACACAAATTTATCTCCAACACGATTGCCTACATTGCTCAGTAATTATGATAATAATAATAATAATAATGATAAATTTATTGTCAAAAAACAGTACAGACTGCGTATGACCACGTGGATGACAATAAACTAATTTACTCTCCGGAAGCAAGCAAGGGACCATCCCATCAATTCCGATCAAGGGCCCTAAGGCAGAGGCGGATTCAAAAATTTCAGCAAAAGTTCCTAGATAAGATAAAAAGTTAGCTGCGAGTTATAATACATATATAATGTCAATATGTTTGTAATTTAACGCAAATATGTTTGTAAATTTACATGTACAAATTATTATCGAACTATAGATTATTCTGAGTATAGTGTTTAAAAATCATAAGAGTTGAAAAAACACTAAATTCACGATTTATTGTTACAACAAACAAGCCCCTAGACAAAGCCTAGAGAATCTGTATAACAAATCCACCTCTACCCGAAGGAAAAACGGAGAAAAACCCGGATATGAATATATTTCTTACGTTAAACCTACACGTTGAGAAGATATGTGGTAACTTTCAATCAATTAAAATTGGCGACGTGCCGAGAATAGAACCCGGGATCTCTGATTCGACACAGGTGTGTTTAGCACTTCTACGCTCGTTCACCTTCCTCAACTGCACATCATTAGGTCTGGGTGGAAATGGTGTACAGTTGCGGAAGGCGAATGGATGGTGTATTGGCCAACACCCCTGTGATCAAAGCAGATTTCGCGGGTTCGATTCCCGGCTCGTCGCCATTTCACCTTACTGAAAGTTATCAAATTTGCTCAGTAAAATTACTAAATATTGTAAAAGTATTGAATTAAAATTTATTTAAATGTGAATTAAAATATTAGAAAAATATTTGAACTATGGAAAATTCTTAAAATATTTTTTCTCTTCATTTCTCCCTTGGAACAAAAAGTCAAGAGACGTGCGGTTGGATAGCAGCTCCCTCAGCAATGTTGCTTGATGAGAATGGGAATGAATAATGAGGGTGATGAACGTGGCACTGAAATATGCCCCCGGACGAACCCAGAAAATGAAAATCAGGAGAGTATTCTGAGTCACGGAGAGGCAGCACCCACTTATTCTAGTCGGCTGCCGCAAGCAATCCGTCGCTCCCTGCTTGCACGCCACAGCTGACGACTGCTTCTCTGAGGGATAGCGTGTTCTAGTCTTCACACACATTGCACTTCAGAAATACTTCGGATTCCGGAAGTGGCTGGGTCGGAACCGGACAGGACTTAATTTTCATTATGAGGTGTTCTAAATAAATAAAAGATGTTTTTCTATAATAAAAGGGATTACTAATACTTTGCAAGGAGATAAAAATATGCATTCCAAACTTCCTAATAAAGATCATTATGAAATATAAAAATAAATATGGAGTGAAAAATTCAACAAAGAATACATCTTGCCAACATTGTCATAACATATGCATCAATTGCTGATTCAAATATATTACATGCCCGTATTTAACTTCACCTGCTAGTGAATTAGTTTATGTCTCGGTCAAATCTTGCAAATTAATATTAAGCAAATCCAACCAACTGATTGGCTTAAAATTTGTTACACATATAAAACCGATGAAAATGTAATATTACGATATCTAACTCAAAGTTTTTAAAAATATTCTTCATACAAAAATGAATAACGAATTGCTTAACCTACGCCTTTTCGGTCTAATTATCGTATCATTACGCACATTGAAGGGAATTTTTATCTTATCATTATAAACTGTAAAGGAACTTCATATCTTATAATTACGATAACTTTTCAAAAGGATGATTATACTAGCAGAAGGTTGCGGTTGCGATTATATTTTAGTTTTTTATTTATACTAAATAAAAATTTGATTTTAGAAAGTATTTTTAGTTTTGTGGACATGTGAACAAGTAAGATTAATTATTATGACAAATAAATACACAAATAATTGTATTAAGATGCATACAGCAATATATGAAAAGAGTTTTTTAAAAACAAGTCATTGTAAAAAAAATACATACTACGGCAGTACTTACTTCTAATAATCACATGAAATTAAGTGGCATTTATTTTTATGAACATTTCTCGCGACAAACTAAAATAATTAAACTAAATAGTAAATAATTTTCAGCGATAAAGATATGAAGTAGGTTTATTTGTATTTGGTTCTGCTAATGTGAAATATGTATGGTAGTGTTGTCATTTAGCATTGCACTTAACTAATTTTATTCTTTTTAGTGCATGAATTAAATAAAAGCTAGTTTATAAAAATGATTTTATTTATTATATTTTTATTTACTGTGAATAAAATCAAGAACATTTCTTGTAAGAACTCTTTTGAGAAAATCATGATACGTTTTTTTATATTAATTTTAAGTTATTTGTTAAATAATGATTCATTTACAGCTATTCTTTTGCCTTAGGAAAGATATTCCTTTACATTATGGTTAGAAAATAATTCATGCTTTATTTACGATATTTTAACGAATATAATATCCTATCGAAAGACAATATTCAGCCCAGATTTACGTTACATTCGCAATTTAAAAGTGAATTGAGTTCGATTTTTCCTGCTTCTGTTTCATTCATAATTTCCCTTCTCAGTTAGATGTAATACATGTTACACTACACAAAGTACGATTTACGTACTCACTGATGTTTTTCTTACTCTTTGTATATAATTGTATGCGTGAAATAAAATGAATTGTAAGAGGACAGAAATATTCAAAAATACCAGCACTAGATTTTGTTACTAAAATTTGATACATTAATCATGCCAGTCACATGTAATGGAAAATACAATCCATCAGTTCACGAGATACATAAACTTGCGAAGCACTCTCTTAATATTACCCGGTTATAATCTGATCTATATTTTATCTATATTGGTATAAAAATAATTATATTTAATTTTATTGTTTTAATATGTTTATTTTTTCCTATGGTATGAGATAGAATATATTATATATTTCTTTTATCTATAGAAAAAAGGCCTTGGCTACAATGTATTTGAATTTGTCTTTGAGTGACAACTGAAGTCAGTATATCTCATTAATAACACTGAAAAACTACAGAATTATTTTGTATCCATTACACAAAATATTAGCGTTAAATAAAGATATTTGTGTTGCACTTTTTGCTTTATTGACGAAACTATTGACCCAGAACTTTATGCACTTATTTATTTAAAATATTTTCTTCTTTCTATAATACGCACATTCATTATGCGTTCATGGATATTGAATTTACCAATTTTACCAAAAAATCTTACAGGTGATTAATATGGATTATACTACAATGGTGTATTTTCTGCTCACCCGATAACATTTTAATATATTTTAACCTTGATGATCTTGATTCACCATTTTTCGTGTTTGTTTGTGTTTCAGTTTCGACGTGTTTCTAATTGTTCTTTAATATAAAAAAAATTCATTTTGATTTTGCATTGTAGTTAAATATTTGGATTAGTTGATCACATTTTGAATGTACTGCTATGAGTCTGCTTTTCCTACCTCACATTTCTTGTGACACATGGTCCTTTTATTCAATTCAAAAGGACTTTATTTTAACATAAAATATACGTGCATATAAGTCTCTCAAAGAACTGAAACTGTAACTAAAAATAGAAATATTAGACGATTTTGATTATTTGGCGGGTAACTAATGTCAGTATGGAAAAAAGTATATTAGTAAGAAACAAAAAGAAATATTATACCATTTTTTAAATTTACATTTTAAATCACAGTTATTGGTATATATACATAAGTGACTGTTTCGTTCATTCAGCATCGTTGGGAACCACGGAACACCAACGGATAGGGCAAGCGCGCTAAGCAACAGAAGAAAACTCTGGATGGTAACTTGAAACTGGTAACAGAACAAAAGAATTCGGCGGCAGATTCAAATAAATTCATAGAAAGAATACATACTTATCTGCAGGGCAAATAACATATGCATACATACCAACGTACTCGAAGAAATTTTTATTCATTATATATA
>NNCF01126155.1:1645663-1679115 GCA_002313205.1 Laupala kohalensis | reverse complement strand
ACGGATATTTTATCATCTTGCATTATCTCAAAAGTTAGAGTGTAATTTCTTGGTTTACCATCGTATCCCCCTCAAGACGCCACTTTTTTCTACCTTTTTTTTGTGTTAATGGATTTTAGCAGAATGTGGACCCTGTCTTCTTCTTCTGTGCATAAAGGGCATTGCGAGTCTCGATACCCCCTCTATTTCCTTAATTTCCATCCCCCAAGTCGAAACAAACTATAACCTGTTCTTGCTACCTTGAGTAGTTTATCCATGTACGGTTTTCGCGCCCAGTCTCCTTCCACAATATTCTGCATGATTAGTGATTCCTTTTCCTGTCTCTCAGCCGTTATGTTTTGTTTCTCTATATCTTTAAGTATCTGAATAATTAATTCATAGTCAGATCTCGCTGAAGTTCTCTGCCACAAATGTCCTAGATTGGCAGTTTTGATTTTAGTTCTAATTTTCCAACCCCACCCAACGTTATACGTTAACTCGTAGCTTTCGGATATATTGCTGTTCCTTTCCAAATTTCATTTTTCAAAACATCCATCTGTTTTTTTGAAGTTATTGATTTTGGTTTTATGAATGTTTATATGTAGAGACATTATCACGGGACAGCTCCAACGTATCACATAGACCTATCTGAAGTCCTTTCGGAGTTGTGAAGAACAGAACAAGATCGTCCGCAAATAGCAACCCCGGTATATGTCTCTGTTCAGGAGGAGCACCTATTGTTGGGGAATCTGTGAATGCCACACGTAAGTTTTCTATTATGTTGTTAATAAATAATATAAATAACAACGGAGAGAGAACACATCCCTGCTTGAAGAGCTGGAGTTAGTGTTGCATTATTTGTTTTAACGCATGCATTGTCGGAGCAATACAGGGCTTGCAAAGTACGTAGGAATTTTTTGGACCCTCCCTTTTCCGCTAATACACATCGAGAATGTCTCTGTTCACAGTGTCAAAAGCTTTCTTAAAATCTACGAACACGCTGTACAGCTTTCTGCGCTTCTTTCAAGCTTCTCTTTCGTCTAACGCGTTGAAAGTAAATGGGTTATCTATTATGCTGTTGTTGTTCTACAACCGGCCTGTAATATCGAGAGTTTCTTTTCTTTCTCGGCCCAGAGTTGTAATTTCCAGCACAGAGTTTTTCAATAAATTTTTCCAATGACATCAAGTAGTGAGATTACCTTGTAACTATTTGTATCGTTTATATCTCCTTATAAATAGGTTGTATTTACAGCCTTTGTCCTTGCGCCTGAAAAACACCTTCATCATAGATGTAATTAATAAAGTCGTTTAAAAATGGCACAATATCATTGGTTATTTCCTTAATAAATTCGGATGTAACAGCATCTATGGTCTTTTTATGGAGACTAAGGGCTCAATGCTTTCTCGGACGCCACCTTGAGCGTTTCTTTGAAATTGCTCTATTATTTTTCACATTGATTTGATACATGTGAAATTTTTTTAGTGAAACAAATAAACAGATTCCGTGAAAAGGAATGCAAAAAATTTCATCTCAAATATTCCTCATCTAGATATCCGTAGGGGGAAGTAGGATTAGATTTCTTAATAATAAGTTTGTAAGAAATAGTAGAATGAAATCTCTCCTAACAATGACAAGAGGATATTTTACTTTGAAGGTAGTGTGGAGAACGTGTCAGATAAACTATGCTACTTTACGGCTGCAAGAGTTGCATTTATCTTTCTCAATCTCCTCGCCGTAGTGTGCGCTCCAAACGATTTTCTGGAAAAGTGTTTCTTGGCTGAAACTACTTTTGTCCCAACGTATTGGCTGTGCGATATATCAGACTACCCGTAACACTTATTTTAAATATGTCTCGTCCCAAGAATGTTCACACAACACATTTAAATAATATTTTTATACTTTTGTTACTAATATTTTCAGTCATATTTTCTAGTTGATCTAATCTTCTGCTCTCGATGTAAGAATGTTGTAAGATGTATTTAATTAAAATGTTTAATAGGAAAATTATATTATATTTTAAATTAATAATAATAATAATAATAATAATAATAAATTTATTGTCAAAAAACAGTACAAACTGCGTATGACCACGTGGAGGGAAAAAAAAACTAATTTACTCTCCGGAAGCAAGCAAGGGACCATCCCATCAATTCCGATCAAGGGCCCTAAGGCAGAGGCGGATTCATTTGTTTTTTAAAATGTTTGTCCCAGGAAAACGTATGGTTTGTTGCCATTTTCTAATTTGGTGGTAAGAGAATTTACGAAATTCTTAATTTACTCAAAACGTAAATAATAATGTTTAAAATAAAATTTGCTATATTTATAAATCTAGTTTTATGATCTCTCAGAACTTATACCTGCTTAAAAAAGAATATATCATACACATAATTTGCAAAATAATTGAATAGATTAAATTATATTATGTGATTGGGGTAAGTAATAATAAATATTTTTTTATTGTATGGATACATTAAAATTACATTCTTTTGAAAATTTAAAGATTTGCAAGTAAATGAGAAGAAAACATTGAGCAACATTTACATGTTTACATTACCCATGCTCATATGAAATATAAGCGTTTCGCTGTTTTTAAAATGTATCAAATATTGAAAAATGAAATATAAACAAGTAATTATCTACCTAATTATTTTTCGTTTCATTCTCCACGTATTCATTATTATACTGTGGTGTCAAAACATTATTCCACGCTGTGTCATGTAACGTGAAACACCTGTTGAACTCACTGCCACAACAGTCAGGTTTATTCTCCCAATACTATCACACAGAAAACGCTATTTTCTCCGGCAAAGACGATGAACTTGATGACGTGTGACAGGATAAAGTAGATTCCAGGAACGTGGATAACTAGGAGTAAAATGTGAGATGCTAATTGTTAAACACGTTTACTACTACACCACAACCATCACCATAGAACACTGCTGGTTTTCTATCAGTGTCTGTTATATTAATAATAATTGTTATAATTATTAATTTTATTATTACATTATTATTATTATTATTATTATACTAGCAGAATTAACCTGCGTTGCCAGGATTTTAGAAGAAAATTAAATCAATCATTGTGGAAAATACTGGTGTTAAATCATCTATCAAAAGGTCTGAATTTGTTTAGCTCATTTTGTCCAAAGTTATATAATATCCTACATTCGTAATATAAAATTTTCTTTTAATCATTTGTATAATTAAATGTCAGGAAGAAATCCTACAAAAATATTAACACAGAATTTAATTGATTCATTTAAAGTATATGAAATACATTCATTTATTGAAACGACGCACGTTATATATATTGTATAATAGTTGTACTATATTAGGAACCTCCGCGGGTGTGTGCACAACAATTGTGCCAAAGTTCCATTACAATCGGATGAATGGTATAGGAATATAAATTAATTTTTCTTATTTGTATGAGTTGATATATGGTATTTTTCAATTCATGTAACCCTCTCCCATTCGCGTTAACGATAATTTCTTCTCACAAAAAATTGTGAGTGATGACACTTTTAAGAAGTAAATGAAGGGTGGAACCAAACAAAATCATGCATACCAAAAGTGATATTTGACATATATTCCTCTTACAATATCTCTTCAGAATACAACTTTGGTTTCCATTACGTTATATCTCTGACAATTATTTATCCATCTTATCATTTCGTCAGTATGTACAAAGAAGCAAATATTTTGCTTTGCTATCCTCTACCATCCTCTCAAATACTTTCCTGCTTCTGTTGCGACTTACCTGCTGTGTCCTAAACCTTTCGCATCTCCTAAGGGGTGAATTTTGAGGACGATCGCAGGTTGCCCGGGATAGCTTTCTAAATATTGATTCAGCTGTGCTTTGAACTTGGGGATTTCGGAGCACGAATAATGCCATTACCTTAATTGAGGGTGGTCGGGTATTACGATCATTCCACTTTCAAATTTTATGGAACTCGACGTGGCTCCCTGTGACCTGATGCTATGATTTCTTACCTCATGGTACGTTGCAAATTGTACAGTTTGGTCGACTAATTTCTTTTTTTTTCTGGATCTGTCATTCGTATCTTTGGACAAAGATATTTTGGGTATATTCAAAAAATAAAATTGACGGTGATGGACATACCATGACTTTCGGTTTTTGAAATAAACATGACATGTAAAGAACGTGTATATTTAGATATTATCTAGATGAAATCAAATTTATATTTCGTTTAATTGTCTAATGCAAAGGTGAAATAATGTTCATATTGAAAGTCAATGTCAACGTGAATTTACTTTTTCAATATTCTCTTTACTAACTATAAACAAGACGCGTTAGAGATATATTTCGTAAATAAAAAATGAACTTCTAATATGTTTTAACCTCTACGCTTTGTAGATGTTATAATTCCTCCAAAGTTGAGATGTACTACATAAATGACGTTTGTATAAATTGCAAAATGAGAAAGTTAAACCCGATTGTATTCTTGGAGTCAAACGCGTTTCTCAATAATTTTTCCTTCTTCACCTTGCAAGTTAGCTCACTTTAAAATACCCCCTTAATATTTGGAGGTTATCTTTCTCCCGGCGCGTTCCACCTAAATGAACAGTGGTCATCCTTCCGTCACCGGATTCCGGCTAATTGCACCTTCCCCTTCTTACCCGAGCTGATCCTACCGCGACGCCGACGGCTGCTGCTCGGTCGCCTGTCCTCCACTCTGATATTCGACTCTTGCACACCGCGCATGTGGCCTGAGGGTGCAGGTGTTGCTGCAGCCTACGCACATTGCTTTGTCTCTACATTCTCTTGGTAGTGATCACGATAGGAGAACGAAGCACAGATGATGATAAAAATCATGGAATAGTACTATCTTTTGTGTAGGTAATTGTGGTTAAAAATCGCGTGAATTGAATAGTTTTTCTTCATATTCAAAGTATTCTGCGTTTTGTTTTATAAAATATAATTTAATGAAGATTGATTAATGCCATTGTATATTCCAATTAGCAATATTCATTACTTTTTTCCTACAAAAATCATTTACGGGTGATAAAGTACCAAATCGTAAGTAATATTGAAGTTATGTTGTTAAGAAATAGAACGTTGATAAATTTGGAATAATTTTGGCTCTTCGAGAAACGTGAACCACTTCCCAAATTCTTAAGTTTGCAAACTCTCTTATACGACAGATTTTGGAAGTAGATATTGAAATTTCAATACTTGAGTCTTTGCATAAAGAACTGCATTTGCAACTAAATATATTTATACCGAGAAATTTAAAAAAAATTGAAATCGACCATAAAATACTAGCAGTAGCAAAGAGTATCTTCATTAAGAAGGGTCTTTGAACAATAGGAAGTGTGAGTGTGCCCTTTTAGAGTGGTTGCAGTGGAAGCATACCGAGGCCAAGGGGCTGAGGAAGGCCAAAGAGCTAAGAGGTCAGTTTGCGACGGTTGTTCCGCCGTCGGAATGCTCAGGTGTGCGCTTGCCGCATCCGTGCGCGCGCGTTGGGTAACGCTACGCTATAATTAGGAAGGATGCATACCTGCGGGAAACGGGATGACGGCGAAAGCGGAGGCTCTCACTGCGACGGTTTGCGGTGATGAAAGCGACGAAGACGACAATAGTGGTGACGTTCGGTGACTGAGGTCGAGACAGCAATGGATTTGAAACGTGTGATTGGTGAGATACTCGTAGCTTATGATAGTGAGAGAGATGGTGATCGGTGGAATTAAGGGGTGCCGCTCAAAAGATTTCAGTGGAGGGTATGCTGTTTGTGGTTATCCTATACAGCATATAATTGAAAAAGAATCTAGGATATATTATTAAAAATGTATTTGAAGGATAAAATCTACCAAAGAAATTCATTGAATAGGGCCCGTAAATAATTGACTCGAGAATCATATACTCAAGTTTATGGTACATTTCCAAAAATAATGTAATATGGCTACCTAACACGATTTAATTAATATCTTAATAAATATATTGTATTCACAAAAGCTAATATTTGCTGTAGAAGTACAACTTAATAACAACACAGTGAGACACGAGGTAATGTTAGTTCCACACGCTCGAGGCAGGAAGAGAAGAATAGCGCCACAGAGTAAGAGAATTGAATTGATGGCTGATTCTAACGGAGGATTCAAATTCAAATAAATATGACAGTGAAGCCAACATAACGCAGAGTACGCATATCGGTACCCCTATGGACGATTGCTTAGTAAACGTGTTGGCCACCCTGTGTACAAGCCCTATCAAGAGAGCAGTTACAAACTGTCTATGACTACGTTGAGGACAATAAACTAGAACATTTCTACTATTTTACAATAAAGTAATAGGCACAACGCGTTCCCTTTCATGTTTCTTTTCCTTGGATTACAATTTCTCTAAGTAAAGTAATGTGACTCGGAGTGTAAAAGATGATAGATGCACTAACGCAACCCGCACATCATTCATGTAATGCTTGAACTATCCCTACTCCTATGGACATATAGCCAAGTTACCGTAAGAGAATACACCAAAAACACCAAGATGGCTGACTCCGGGCGGACTCGATTGGTGTTTCAGGGCAGCCACCACCAATATTTTAGAACAAAAACCCGACACTCGCTTTGACTTGACTACATAATATCGAACAAAACACGCAAAAAATCTGTGCAATTTTGGTCCGATAAATTAAAAAAAAAATTAATTGAGCCCTTAACTAAAGATGAACTCGCAATTTTGAATAACATAATATTACTAATTTTAATTGGAATCAATTTAGTATTAAATGAATTTTTGATACTACATGGAAAATGTGTCTGACAATGTAATGGTAAGAAAATATTAAGCACCCTAGATAGAAATCAAATTCAAAGCACTTTATGAAGTACAAAAGGATAAAGAATAAAAAGTGTGTAAATCAAATTATACAATAAATACTATATTTATTAAATTTATTTACTATAAATACAAAGAAAAGAAGGGGGAACCCATTTACATTTAATGCATTATTAAACTGAACTAAAAGTGTTCATTGTTGGTTAACCTAAATGCACATACTTGTATTACATAGTATTTTAATTGATAACTTACGATTAACATGAAATCATAGTTAATGCAGAGAAATACTTACACCTAATAGTTGGGCAATTCTCACCAAAACTTCCGTTTCACCACCAGTATCAAATATACTCTTTTCACGAGGGTCATTCTTAATGAACGAGTACATGTGGAAAATACTCTTCTGCAGTGAACTCTGAACTGCAGGAATCCTTTTCAGTTTCTCGGCCATGGTTGACAAAAGTAACACACGCTCAAGAAATTATTAAACGATAACACCTCGGCAAACGAAGCACGCACGTTAAAATTTCCGTGTGGTACTATTGAAACATTCGTAACGGGCGTACCAACGCTATGGAAACAACAGAGAAACTACAGTAAAATGAATTTTGTTGAAAGTAGATTAAAAAATAAAGATTTCTTGCATAAATTACACATGTATTTTGTAAATGGGAATTGTGATTTTCTGTTACTCTAAAAAAGGAAAAAAAAGAAAATTTTAAGAACATGTTCTCCTCGAGTTAGTTCGTCAAGTTTGGTGGTAGTGAATCCAACGTATAAGATGAAAATATCACTAGTCGAGTTGTATACGACATAGGGGGAATCAATTGTGTAGGTTGGCAGTTCTCCCAAATTTGGTGTATACTGTTTTTTGAATTTTACTATAGCTTACGACAGATCAATAACGTAAATCGTTTTTTAGTGAGACAAAGAACAGTAATGACATTATTTGATATGGATGGTTTAAACTAAATCATAGAATTTGTTAAAACATAATTTTTCTCCGCCCAGATAAAGGTTATTTCATCTCGTATTATTATGCCCAGATTTATATATAATTTGTTTTAATTAATTATTCAACACGTAAATAAAGTTGAAATTTTCATATTTATTGCTGAACGTTTAGTGTTTTAGTTTAAATTAACGTTTCAAAATATTGCTAGTTCAATTAATCAAGATGGATATTGCCAAATAAGTAATCCAGGATTACGTCGATTTACTATGAAATGGAATATTACGAGGAAATTAATCGGGTTATGGAAAACTTAGACTCTATGAAAACTTGTTTCTCAGTTTCAAATCCTTTAAACATATTCTGTAAATGAAGAATAATTTGTCGAATTTCAGGAAACGAAGGTCGGGATAACTATGATTCAGACAATAATTGGTGTGGTGGAAATAAACGAAATAATGTGGAAAAGATGCAATGACTGGATTGGTTACGAATACCAGGTATACACTTTATTCGAATGAGCACTAAACTATAATATCTATAAAAACGGTTCATCATGTACTTTAAAATTGGACATGTTGGAAAAATTAACGATAAAAGTGAGGAGTTATAAGAATATTCATACCCCGGTAATTACTTAAGAATTAACATCACCGAGCCATTTCCCCCTTTTCGTGTTTTAGATTACTAAAACAATTAAAATTTGAAATTACACTTTCAATAATAAAAAAACGTATAATTTGCAATTTTCAATATTTACTTCTTGAATAATATGAATCAAAAAATCACTGAAGAAGACGAAGGAAAATTATGAAAATTTTAACCTGCTAATTATTTGCCGATTTGCTGTGATACCTTTCGGAGATAAAAATACGCAAAAATGTATCATTAAAGAATACACATTACTACATAGAATGTCATAAACCTGATCATTTCCATGATATTTTTATCATCAACCTATGATTTTATTTTTTGGAGTTTTTAAATTAATTGATAAAGTAGAGGTTGTTTTCTTATACTGAAAATTAATACTAGAAATGTTCGTAAATACGTAATTCCTTATAAAAATGATTTTGTACAAAAAATATTTAGAATGAAAATTGATATCTTTGTTAGTGAAATGCTCATTTTTGAAATACTTCATTGTTAAATTCTTGTCAACGATAATGAAGTGTCATTGCTGGCAGAATCAATGGTTTGATGTTCTTTATTACATGTTTAGTACGACCACGATGAGGATGTTGAAATAGAATTAGGTTAATGAGAACGATGTTAGCGATTTGATATAGAATGAACCAGAGAGAAACAGAACGACGACATTGTCAGAATGAGTGACAAGAGGATACTCTCTAAAGGAAAATCATTACAACTGACCATTGTAGAGGAGCTAGAGACCGAATCTCACGCGTCAGTGCCAATGTGAAACGAACGCAGAGGTAGGTGCCTCGGGAGTGAAATATCACGCCACAGTGGCGTTCGAGTATCAACCCTTGCGGATAGGGATGCTCCTGGGGCTGATCGGGCGCCAGGGGCTGGTGGCGGCCGATACCTCTCTCTGCCAGTGCCAGGTCGAATGACGCAACGTCGCGCCGCAGGAATGTTGATTGGGGCGCCTTGTAGGTTGGTGGTAGGGCGCGCCAATAGTGGAATAGGCGGAAATCTGTCTCTCAGCTCTCATCCTCACATACACCTGATTACGTTCCTCTGCTCTGCGACTGTTCGTGAACTTCGAAGTAATTTCTGTTTTCCAATACTTCTCTGGCATTTGGAGAGTCGCTTTTACACACATCTATAGGAAAGCAAATTTTATATGATATATATGAATGTGATTAGGCTTCATCTGGTTCCTAGTAGCCTCTACCCATCCGGGTTTAAATATACAACAGTAAATTCTCCAAAATTCAGTTCCCAATGTTCTTCCTACTTTTCTTTCCTTTCCTTATATCTAACGGTCGGTTAATGTAATCCGAAAAGAGCAGACTCGGACCATTCTCTACGTGGCCGAGGAAGGCTGGACGCCGAAACTGAGTTACTTTTTTTTGTGTTGTCATTTCTATTTTTTATTAACTTTAAAATTTTTAATTTAATATGATTATTTAGGTATTTGAAAGTCTACTTGGTAAAATCTAAACAAACCAGTAGCGAATATAAAATTTTTATTTATTGGTATCTTGTACAATTCGCACATTTTCCGTGAAAACGCAATTCTGGTAAGTTTATTGAGCGTAAGCGTCGCCATGGTTTGGTATGAGCGGTTAGGTATAGGCAGGTAGACTCTTTCGTAAATACTTATATTCATAACCCGGGAACTATGTGAAGTGGCCGCGAAAAGACGAATTTCAACCACTGATTGACGCAGGATGACGATAAGCAATGTAAGTATTGAAATATACGAGTATCATACAGAAATTACGAAAGAAATTCTTCTACATCATTGCAATAGTTTGTAACTGTAATATATAAATTATAATGTTATTTTTTGCTGGTAATTGATTATTTCTATCAGTTTTATAATGAGTATGTTTGCTGGCTGTAAAACGTCACTGATTTTTGGAGTTTCTCCATAACGTCGTCTAAGTTCAGGTTGGCTAAAAGACGCACTCAGCGGTATATAAAAAGAGTATCGGACCTCTTTCCATGTTAAAATTCGCCGGCAATGAATTTTCTACAGTATAACCCCTCTTTATCGACAATGTATTAACCTGCTTAAGCGGTGTAACATTTTTGTCTTGTATTTCATCTATTATACTCGCGTACGATAGCTGGCATGCAGTAGCTGAAGCATTTATTGTTTGCCGGGCATTCACTGAAGAGTTTCTGGAAAGTAAAACGGGGTGACGTGGCGCTAGGTGGACAATGTGTTTGTGTTGTGGTGGGGAGGACTGGTAAAAGTGCGGGAGTTCGCCAGTTTGACTCCCCTTTTTCTTTCGAGTCTATTATTCTATGAATCAATATGTACGAGTACACGTTTATTTTTCTATGACTCAATTTCTTCGTGTTCATTTAGATACGTATCTACATTCACAACAATGAAATGAGTTGCAATGGAGTTAGCTTATTTATTCGTGATAACCTGATAAAATTTTAGGTTCTTTTTGAACGAAAAAAAATATTTCAGGGGAACTTCGGATTAACCGCCTCACGGTCCAGGATTTCGGACCAGCCAGACCCGTTAATAGGGTTTCTACTGCATTTGTGACATTGCCAAAAATCTTCACGAATTCAATCAGTACGTAATGATCTGTAGCAGAGGTTAATTTACAGTAGTTTATAATATGAAAGTTAACTATTGTTCCTTTCTGAGTTATAAAATTAAATTTGTGAAACATTTTGTTTTAAATACAATCTGAAAAATAAATTTAACATATTTTCGGAATACGTTCTATATGAATTATGATATTTTTAATTTATCTAAAGGTGATCATACCAATTGATTTGAGAAGTATCATTCAAAAGTGTGACCTTATTAACACCACAATCCCTACAAGTACTCCGCATTTTCACAATATATTTGTGTTAATTTACGATAAACATAAAGAAACTTACTACCATATGGATCATAATAAAATAATCTGTAGTACATATGAGATATGTTTTATCCTATTAATAGGGCATTATTCGCCACTTTATGTAATATGAATTTCTCCGAGTATATCACGAAATAACGTTCTATTTTCTTGTACTTAAAATAACTGTAATTGAGTGGTCTCTCAGAATTATACCATTCTTTTACTTACAAGAATGTGAAAAAATAAAAATATTGCTACGTAGAATAATTTCATTTTTCGTCAGAAAATCAAAAATAAAGAAAATTAATAACGCATTATTTGTTTCTATGGTTGTTATATATTTAATTCATAAATACTCATCTCAATTTACCATCCACTATATTCGTACGAAAAGTACAAACAGTTGTGTGAAAGCCGGTTCAATTACATAATTAACCCTGAAGCGTTCCTCACTCTTAAACATTTCCTTTTTTTCAAAAAATAAATTTATTCATAAACGCATACAGGAAAACAAATGTCATTATTTTCGTTGTTGTTTGTTACGTAATTAAGGAAAAAAACAAGACAGATTTCGACACGACTATTTACATACACATCTAAATTTTTGGCATAAAATGAAGAAAGGTTTCCAACAACTTTGCTATTATAAAATTAATAACATTCTCAGTCATAGTACCGTGCGAGAACCAATTAGCACGTTTCACTATCTGTATAATCATGAATCACATTCCAGATAAAAATCAATGTTACTGTAAATTGATACCTGAGTAAAACATTATTGCCAAACATGCAATAAATTGATTGTGATCTTAAAATTATTGAATTATAATATTTGTTCCATAATGTACTCTTTTCAATTGTGATAAATACTTGTAGCAAACTCTTTGATAATCATAGGATAAAATCAGGGATTAAAAAGAATTGCCTAAGAGGGATTAGATGAGTAAAATATGTACACACACATGAATAAGAACCCATGTTTTGTTTTTTTTCATTTTATACATTATGTTGCATATACTGGAAGGCTAATGGTTTATGTATCATACGCACGTCGATAGTAATAAATGAATGTATAAGTGAAGCAATTAGGGAAATAAATAGAGAACATGTTTATATGAGGAAGTCAATTGATAGCCAAGATAATACGTATATCTTTTGCATTGATTAAAATGAAAGGAACTTCATTATTATCGACGTCTGATGAGCAAATGTATCGCAAACAGGGAAACCAGCAGTACGTAGTTGCGATGTGGTGTTTCATATCAAATTTTGGTTATCGTGCAGCATACTACATTTTCTTTCTCAAATAACTCTCTTATACCTTAGTTTCACATTTCTATATATTTTATTACCTGTTAGGTACCATTACATTAGAAGGTTCCTAGACATAAACGCATGTGTTTGAGCGTGCGGGCCAACCTATATTCCTATACCTATATTCCAAGAGAAATCCATTTCATTGGTGTAATAATAAATAATTACATTATCTGCATACAGCACCCATACGAAACCCGTTAGAAACCTTCTGAGAAATAGGCAAAATGTTATTATAAGTTACACATGAAATATACTGTTGTAAAAGATACAGAAAATCAGAGCAAGACACAATACAATATAAATATCTCAAGTCAAAGTCAAAATATCCCACAACAGGTCCCGAAGGTGCCCAAGGGGTTCGCGAAGGGTAGAGCTCAACAATTACTTGACCCCGTCACTAGGAGGAGTATATGTGGTCAGTATCTCGCTCCGACAGGTTTGACCCCGATATGGGCCCTGGTAGTCATCTTACAGCAGGCTGAGTAGGCCTGGGAGTCAGTCTGGATGTTGAGGTGTGATGATAAATCCCTGCCTCACCGGGGTTCCATCCAGACAGCAACTCAGCGCCCTACCCACTGAACCACGCTGATTCCGAGTACAATATAAATATCTAAAAACGAATATTGAATGGTATTGTGATTTCCGTTTATTCAGAATTTTTCCCTGTGATGTAATTCAATTTTCAGATTTCAAGTAACTGCAAAATTTATATTTCTGTCAAATCAACAATAGTAACAATATTTTATTTTTGAGAATGTATAAAAAAATCTGGAGTGTACCCCACTCAACTCTCCAATTATAATTGATGACAGAAACTCTTTGGACTCAACACCCTACATAACACTAAAATTTTAAGAAAAAAGAGAAACACGTCAATAAAGAAATCATATATTATAATTTTTAAACTAGATGACGTACTTAAAAAATCAATATGTTTCAAAATATTTATCATCACACTATATAGTACACTCCTCGACATCAAAGTTACACATTGAAGTATAGATGGCGCGAATTTTCTTTGCAATAACCTTACAGGCAGATTTTTAAAAAGCGCCTCCCAACGTGGTGTTTAAATGAAGTAAATGTGAGCTCTTCAGATATAGGCTTCTATTCCCAACGCATTTGAAGTCAAACAGCAAAATTTGGTTTCGATGCATCAGTTCGTTCGTGAGACATCTGGAGAACAAATGTCTTAACAACACGCACATATTTACATACGACATTGGACATCATAGCAAAAATTTTGAAAATATATTCTCGCCAATTTGCGAAGATCCGAAAAGATCTCAAAATAAGTTTTTCGACCGGTAACAATACTTTCTTTACTCACTGCGTGTACATCGGAAAGTAAAAGTACGTACACAAACATGTACATGACATTAGAAACATAAATAACATAAATAAGTTAAGATCCAATTTATGAAATCGACTGAGTATGTGCTATCATTATAAATTGATAATTACGTAATGTGTAAAATATCACATTGTGTGAACTCGTAAATAAACTAAGTTAGAAAATAAAATTCTTTAAAAACTAGGAAAGAAATGCTATTTTGTTACAGAAGATATTCCGTTACATTAGTATCATCATCATTATTATTATTAATTATAATGTCTATTGAATACAAAAATTTAAAAATAAACCGGAGTCAGGATATAAGGCAAAGTAAAAATTATTCTGTAAATAAAATCACTCTAACTAAAAACCTAAATAAATTAAATATGGTAGATCTAGAAAATAAAAAAGTGAGTGTGATATATGAAGCTATTAGAGAAACGTTTAAACAATCAAGTAGTGAAACAAATGGGACAACAAAAAGGAAAAATACCAATCTAAAACCATGGATGAATGATGAAATTAGGAAATTAATGTAAAAAAGGGACACAGTATTCAAAAAATGAAAAAAATATATCCACATTAAATCTAAACGCTAAAAATCTTCTTAGAACAGATTATAAATCTTTGAGAAATGAACTCACTGCTCAAATATCTAAACATAAAAGATTATATTTTCATAAACAGTTTGAAAAGAATAAATTAAATGCAAAGAAAACATTTCAAACAATAAATGAATTATTAGGAAGTAAAGAATAAGTACCGTTGGATAATATAATAATTGACAATTTTGGAAAAATAGATAATATCAAAAAAATAAGCAACAATTTTGCGTACAATTTCAGAAACCAAATTGCTCTAATAGCACTTAAATGTAGTATAGAAACATTCAAGATTAACAATAACAATTCAGTAGTTAACTCCTTTTACTTGCCAAAACAAATGAGGATGAGATTAGAAAAATAGTTTTAAAGATGGATAACAAAAAGGCACTAGGTCTACACTGTATGAAAATTGAACATATAAAAGAGAATGATAAAATATAATAAATTAATAACCAAGATTATTAATAAAAGCATTAAATTAGGAGAATTTCCTGCAAAATTAAAAGAGGCTATTATAAGACCGATACATAAAGGAGGTTCCTTCCTGAATTATAACAATTACAGACCGATCTCGATACTGAACTCTATATGAAAAAGTTTTGAAAAATATATGTCACATAAACTGCACATTACAGAGGTAAATTTAAAATTATAATCAATGAACAGTTTGCATACCAAAGTAAAAAAAAGCACAGAAAAGCTTTTATAGAATTTTGCAAATTTAATAAATAATAGATTGGATAAATGTGAACATTTTTTAATGTTATGGATAGACATGTCAAAAGCGTATGATGTTACTGATCACGATAAATTAAGGGAAACCTTAGAAAAATAGGAATTAAAGGGGATACATTAAAATTATTTCAAAATTATTTAAGTAACAGTTCGTATAAAGTTAAAATAGATAATACATATAGTGACAGGATCAATTTGGAGAAAGGTATTCCTCAAGGCAGCTATCTGGCCCCACTACTCTACATCACGAATGAGAATGATGTAAAGGAGTGTTTCAAAAAATGTAAATTTTTTATTTATGCGGATGACAATATTATAATTTCCTTTTAAAAAAATCAAGAAAAGGCCTTACAAAAATTACAAAATAAGTTTGAAAACTTTCAAAATTGGACTCATGAAAAAGGTTTCACTTTAAGTAAAAATAAAACCAAATTAATACATATCACTACCTCACACACTAAAAGAACAGACTCAGTAACAACATTTCATGATAATAAGTGTATTCATAAGAATTTCCAAAACTGTATTTGCACATATAGAATAGAATTACTTAGTTATCTCAAATATTTAGGAGTATTTATAGATAAAAATTTTATTTGGAAAGAGCACATCTTACATATCACAAAAATACTAAGAACTTGTATATCGAGAATGTGGAATATAAAAACATCACGCCTAATTATAAGCTTAAAATTATTTATTACGCTTTATTTGATTGTGTTTTAAGATATGGAATTACCATCTGGGGTTCTACATCCAATGCACACATTAAAATTCTACAAAATTTACAAAATGTGACACTCAAAATAATTCTATTATAATTCTATTAGTAAAAACGTAATGTATTTCAATGAGAAACTTCTAAACATAAAGAAATTATATGAATTTTATTTATTAACAAAATATAGATTCAACTCAAATATTCTAGAAAAACGTGATCATGCACACAAAACAAGGAAAAAATATAATTTTAAAATCCCACAATACTTCAATAAATACGGAGAAAAAAAAGTAGAATTCATGATACCAAAATTAGTAAACAAATTACCGGACAAAATAATAGAATTGAATTCAAAATATATATTTAAAAAGGAACTGAATAATTGGTTCTTAGAACTAAAAGATAAATCGTAATTAAGCATTTCACATTAGTAAATAGAAAAATTTTTGTATATCTTAAGAAAAATATTAATAGGTAGATAAGTATTTAGAATATATTAATAATAATAAAGAAAAAATTGAATATAATAATAGGATATAGAAATACCATCAATTCAGAAAATAAAGAACAAAATAAAACTACACTTGCAGTAGTAGTACATTAAATGTTTTAAATAAAAACGAAAATCAAAACAATCTCTCTGATAAGTTCTTGTGAAGTTAGAGAGATTTTTATATACTAATTAACAATAATTAATAAATTAAATATATGTGAAAAAGTTTGCTAGAAATTGCTTCACATTAAATGAATGAAAGAAATTGGACTAACCATGAATATATTCAATGTATGTAAATCATTTTCGTATTTTCTTCAATTGCAGCTCAATTATTATTATTATTATTATTATTATTATTATATGTAAATAACTTATTGTAAAATAAACTGTTAGAATAAATGAATGAAAAAAGTTGTATTAACTATGTAAAGGCAGCATAAACCACGTAAAATAATATAAAATATAAAAAACATTTTTTTGTTAATTATGTATGTATGTATTCTGGAAATAAATTTCAATTTCAATTACTATTATTGGAATGAATAACAAATAAACTTAAATAAAAAAATGATTGCTTCATGTTGGACGTCAGTTACCGAGTTTCAAGTGCATTCAAAATGGAACAATTAACAATAATTTTATTTCAACAAAATTGAGGACTATAGCTATTATTTAATACTATCTAATTCTCCTACCAACGGCTTGGTTCTAAGTTTTAGAAAATTCTCAAAACAGTTGTTTTAGGCATATTTTTTAACAAGAGAGATTTTTCTAAGATTACTTTCTATGTTTTTTTCTGTTTTTTATCGATTATTATATTGGTTTAATTCCTTTTAGATACGTTTCTAATCCATAACTAAAATTAGTTTCCATACAAGTATAATGATTCTGTGATAGTTGATATTTTAAATAAATTTAAAAAACAGACAAATTCAAATATTGAAGTTCGATGGAGTGTTTGCTACTTTTTCAAGTACAACGTATTGATAGTAAAACCAAAATATATGATAAGGAGTGTCATTTCAAATATTTCTAAAATTTTCATGTAATAATCGATTACAAAATGTATTTTTCGTGTTTATTGTGTATTTTTCGTGACTATTGATTGGGTTAAATGTGTTCAGAACACTGACACATTGAATGCATATGAAATCCCCGAAAAGGACCAAGCACTGACAATTTGAGCGTGTCTATTATGAATACAAACAAATGATAACCCCAACGAGTCATGAAATGTTAATTTAATAGAGAAACATGCTCTCAAATGTGATGTCGCCCGAAATGCGTTCACCGGTTCAGAAAGAAAGCGACAACGACAATCCATCATTTTCACCCTGCTATTTAGACCAATGTGACGTCAAACTATTGGGTAGCAATATCCATTATTTTCTCTCGCACCCCTGCGTTGTGCCCTCTGCATAAGGCAGGGGTGGTAATAAAACAAACATTTTCGTTACAGAAACATCCCCGTTAATCCGAGTAACAAATGAGGTCGAAAGGTCACTCGTGTAAATTTCACGTGTGAGAGGGATAGTGGAAATAAACAGTAATATACGTTGCCTGTAGAAGGGTGGAGCTCGGGGTTTGGATGACTGGTCTTCCATATCAGAGACACCTTACTCCTCAGCAACGCAAACCTAGTTTTCAAAAATCACGGATCCATCATGTACTTCATATGGTCTTTGAAATACCTCAGACTATATTTAATTCCTCAAAACTTTCATTATCAGTGATTCTTCAATCAAACACTCCACTCTTTTCCACTCCTGGCATATAAATATTATGAAAGTATTACGGTTAATTTCAGACTTATTAACTGTTTATGATATGTTTTATTTATTAGAGCTCTGGTACATATTCCCGCAAGTCCTTTAAGTTATGTGTGATTATATAAATAACTATGCACATTTGCAAATACACGTGATTGAAGAATTATGCTTTTGAGTTTCTCCTAAATTGGAAATGACGCATTTCTGGAAGATCTTTGAAACATTTATTAGCGTTTTGTGTGTTTATGCGTAGGTAATTTGTTTCACTTATTCGAGAAAGAAGAAAATGTACCGTTATTTTTGGTGGTTATATGCCTTCAATTAATTAATCGATGTAAAGTTAAATATCATTATTTTCGACCATGATATTTTTACATGTATGCTTAGTTATAATTATAGACCAATTTCATTATTATTATTATATCGAAAATCACATTGGGTTTGCTCTAATAATGAAAAGTTCTGGAGAACATATTACTAACTCTAAAAGCCTAGCAAAAGTAATATTTATCAATTCCCTTGTATTAAGAAAAAGAACCGGAAATACAGCAAATAACAGCATTTGAAGATTCGTTACCTCTTTTATAATTTTCTTTTTTAAAATAATAAAATTTGTTTGTTTATTTATACGAGCGTATACGTTTTACGAAACCAGAAAATAAGTTAATTTGTTGCAATATTTGAAAGAAAGACATTTATTATTTCAATGAATGAAATGCATAAACTTCGTTAACACACATTAGTACACATTCGTGAAGTAAATAAAAGACCATTTATCGTACTTTGTTTTTTTATGAAAAATTAACTTTTTGGCAGCATTTTCATTTTAAATGAAATACTATATCTCTCTATGTAAAGAAAATTGTCCCGGACAGTGTGTGTGTGTGTGGGGGTGTTGTGCGTCTTTTATACTTACATACAGTTTTAATTTGAACATAACGAAAATTTACACATTTGAGCTTCAAAACTCTGCGAAGAGCTCTACCTACTTCAGATTTCAAAGAACAACCCCCTCCCCCATTTTCATTACTTTTCGAGTTTTTGCTTACTTAATTTTTAAGTTTCAATTTAATAATTGAATATAAGATACAGTTTTAATCCGAGCATGATGAAATTTGTACACATGACGTTCAAAACACTAAGAAGAGCATTGTCTTCTTGATATTACGAAAATCCATCCGCATCACCCATTCTCATTACTTTTTAATTTTCTTTTTTTCGTTTTATCTAACAAACTGATTGAGATAATAACATCATTGATAATTTAAATATCTAGAAACAGGATTTCTCTCTATTTTACTCTATAGTGGGTGTAGGGGGTAGAGTCGTTTCCACGTCTTCATGTTGTAATTCACTTACTTTTATAAGAATCCATTGTTGTAATTCACTTACTCGCAAGTTTTATTCATTGTTGCGTAGGGGTCCGATCGGTTTGGAAAACCTTGGTTTTTTGTATACTCATTAACTTACAATAGAATAGTATATCTTGAATAGAATGGAAATGAGCACTACTTATCTGGGGAACAAAAGAATTTCGTGCGCAAACAAAAGAATTCATAAGTCTGAAATATGCGTTTTGTTTATTAGTAAATTGTATTAGCTTTCTGAGTAAATTGTATTATCCTTCTTCCTGGATTTTGAAATAATTTGTAATTTTGTACATACAAGTGTACAATACTGAAAATTCTGAGTATTTTTGTCTGTATACTTTGTGGTATTTAGTTTTTCAAATGAATAAAAGTGAAACTTTAATATCGCAAAAGTAGAAAAATATGGTAACTAACATGAATTTAAAATCTTATATAAGAACCCCGGGCAACTCCGGGCTAAATGATCTAAAATATTCCTGTTGACAGGAGTTTTAATATCAGAACGTCCAGTAATTCCAAGCAATCCGGGTTTCAAATTCCGAACAACACCGGGTAGTTCTGCTGTTTTTTTTTACATAACGTAACATAATTTACAACAGTATATATGCAATAAAACCCATATATTATGTGAGAAATGAAATCCAATCAAAAGAAGTTTATATAATATAAAATAACATTTGTACATTCTACTCATTTCACGTGAAGTAATTATTGTATTACGGGAAAAATTGTGAAGTAATTATTTCAAGTTACTATTGTCTCAAAACGTATGACTCCTAAAACTACCTAATCAAAACATTTGTGATCGATTAAACTGTTAAAATTCTTCAAAGTTTTTTTGAATCCAACTGCCTGCGATAACCTAGAAATATATTTTCAACCAGTTTCTTTTTCTTTCATACGAAATGAAAATGTGCTAAAAAATAAATGGTTACCTTTAAAATTTTGCAAGTTGTCTGTAAGACTTTACTTTTAGTACCTTTCTGAACACCTCTTGCTACGGAAAATGTGAGAAAATATTATCAGATTTCAAGTTTTAGAACTTTTTAAAGTTTTGTGCATTCCGTATACGTTAATTTTAGATTTGTTCATATTTTTGTCAAGTTTGTACGGTCCATTACTTTCACAAAATATCACGTTTTTCTTCCTTTGGCGTATTACACCGACAGTCAAAATCATTGCTACTAATCTATAGCTTGAATAATAATTTACGTCTCCTTAAATACAATTACAATCATTATTCAGTTAATGTTCCTTGGTAGAAATACTGGTCTGATTTTGTAAAAATAAAATGAATAAAAAAGTAATATTCAGAATTGTAACTTATTTTAGTTGTTTTATTATATGCCTTTTGGAAAAAGGAGGTTCAGGCCATGAGGTTTGCTCTTCCACCTAACCGTTGGACGTGGGAAAGGGCATTGGGAAGCATATCATTCGCATGTCAGAAATAATGTGCTTCTGTGCATTTGTACGATCGAGGAACACTTAGAGCTTGAAATAAAAATGTGACATCTTTTATGAAAAGACAGGGGATATAAGATTTCACAAATGTAAAGAATACCTGTAAAGCAAAGGTCCCTGTGGGGTATACCCACAAAATAATAATATACTTAATTTATTTAAATTTTATAAATTGTTATGATTATTATTTTTAATTAATAGTTTTTTAAATTAAATAAATACGGAATAGTTGTCAACCTAATGTATTATTAGACCTAACACCAGTGTATTGTTGGTATGTGTAATAATTAATATTTTTGTTGAAATAACTTGTAAGAAATCTGAATTGTTCTACTCAAGCGTCATGACGTTCCTGAGATTGGAAATACTTGAACATTATTTCAATAGAATTAATTTCGCAAAACGTTATATAACTACACCTTTTTACTTGGTGTAGCTTTTATTTTTTCTAATTACGTGAATTAATTTTAATCTAATTTTATGTTTATTTATTTTAATCCTTAACCGAATTGAAAGTTTCTGAATAAATGTACATTCCCACCAATGATATTACATGTGAAAGGTAGATCAAAATTAAATTAACTCCAAACCGGAAATAGCTACATATTGGCGAAGATGAAGAAACACAGTGGTAAATGCGTCAAGAACGCGGTAACGCAAAAAATGCAACAATATCTGCAACAGCTGAACCATATGAACTCGCAATCAACATTGGAAGTGTATTAATTAAACTTCAAAATTTATAAATTCAAAATATATGGCACAAGAATTGCAGTAAGTATAATCTATCAAGTACAAGCTTATTTTAAATAGAAATTTATTTATCAGTAGAAATTGTTTAAATAGTCAGATTATTGAAAATATTAATTAAATGCACAATTTAAATTTAATAAACATAAATAAATTTATTATAAAAAAAGCTGTACAAACTGCGTATGACCACATGGAGGACAATAAACTAATTTACTCTCCGGAACCAAGCAAGGGACCATCCAATCAATTCCGATCAAGAGCTGTAAGGCAGAGGCGGATTGAAAAAAATCAGCAAAAATTATAAAACGAATTATAATACTAATAGAATATCAACATGTTTGTAATATAACACAAAAAAATGTATTTCACATGTACGAATTATTATCGAATTATAGATTATTCTGAGTATAGTGAATACAAATCATAAGAATTGAAATAACACTAAAATAACGATTTCTTGTTTCAATAAACGCGCTCCTAGACAAAAATCTAGAGAACATGTATAAGAAATCCGCCTGTCCCTAAGGAAAACAGGAGAAACGCGGGCCAGGATGGGGCTACAGAATTAATGTACACAACCGTGCCAAAGTTGAGTACACATAAAATTAAATCAATATGAATCACAACACAATAGTGCAACACAACACAATAGTAGACACAACACAATAGTGCAAGAAAATAGTTTTTGAAATTGCTATAAGTTATTTTAAAAGTACAACAGCAATGGCGTGATAAAGTACATGACGGATTTAACTTTTATTAAAATCAATAAATTCTTTTGCATTGTGGAAGCGCTGGTGCAGGAGGTAGCTTTTAACCGCGGATTTGAGGAGATTCAATTTCATTATATCTTTTATATTTTTGGGGAGGGAATTATATAGAACGATTCCCGAATGATATGGCAAAATGTGATTGACACTCTAGGACGATGAATATTATTACTATTGCGAGTATTTTATTCGTGAACGAGACTGTTTCGTATAAAGCAAGGGTGGCTCTTCAGTAATTTCAAAAATATTTTACGGGGGTTTAAAGTACTAGTTTTGTAGAAGATCTTTATTCAAACCTCAGATAAGTTTCACCAAAACATACAAAGAAAGTACTGTTAACGTGTATGTTTCTTGTTCGAGTATGTGAATTCGAATACCAACGATGTTCCTCACCTGCCCAAAGAACCTTCCTAAGACGGGGAGTCGGATGAGAGTGAGCGAAAATAACGGCACAGAATGCAAATTAGCGGTTGCTAAGCAAAGGAACATTTGCTATGCAAATTACAAGTCGTTACGCCAATACGCGGTTGCTATACAAATCAATGGTTATTATGCATACAAATGCCAGCGATACGCACATCTCAAGTGAAGCCGTTGCTTAATACTGTGGAAGTCCAGAACCCCATACCGCTCCGTGCACTTCACCCTGTTTCTCCTCAAAACCACCCCTTGCCCTCCCTCTACAGTCGGACAAAACGCACATATTCGCTATGCAAATACGTGGGGATGCTCCGTGGTACACATCAGTTTGCGCTTTAATTAACACTTGCTATTTTAATCCGAGAGGATGTCGCCAGTCGAAATTTTTTAGCGGAAAGGGTTGGACTGCGAGTAGTAGTTCATGGTTCGTCTGGAATGGGAGAACTGCAAATAAAACATGATTTCGAAACGCGGGAAATCAGGCGAAAAATTAGAGGGTGGAAATAATAACAGGATGCAGTGTGTTGTGTGAGGCACACTTGTTTGCTTGTAAGCCTGGATCTATGCGTCACTGCTGGTGTTACAGTAGGTATCAGTTGTGTGATCATTTTATCTTCGGGGGAAGCGTAGGTACGCTGCAGGAAACAATTCATTGAAATTTTAAGTCTGGTCAAACAATATAATTAAATCTATTTCTTATTATTTTATTAATTTTTGCGCCGAATGTCTTACTATAATATTATTTTATCACAAAGTCACCAATCAACATATCAAGAGACAATAGAAAGCTATTTCATTACTTTAACAGTTAAATTTTAGTGATATGGGATCGTTTAACGGTACTATGGAACATGTAAATTCGGTAATCGTTGCAAGCATTTTAAAACGACGTACCGACCTAAATATAAATATACATTTACTGTCAATACACTATGTATGACCAAGAGGAGGACAATAAACTAATTTGTTCTCCGGAAGCAAGCAAGTGACCACCCCATCAATTCCCACCGAGGACCCTAAGGCAGAGTCGGATTTTACATTTCAGCATACTTCTAAGATAAGAATTAAAGTAAATCGATACGAGTATAATATTAACAGATACCAACAAATTTGTATTTAATAAAATGAAAAAGTTTTAACTTTAAATTACTATAATTTTGAAAGTTGTGAATTTCCCACGCCAAAAAATGGTGGAATTAGAGTTCATTAGACTTACTTTAAACTACCAAATTTCATTAAATTCTGAAATGGAGTATTTGAGAAATACTTTTTAACGAAAAAATGATATTTTTACATTATTGTAGAAATTCTAAATGTATGTTGTCATTTTATGTGTCTGAAGGTTACTTTTTCTATAAAATGAAGTGTCTACTATCAGTAGATCAAGTGGGTTTCAATTTTCAAGCGGATTAGATCGAAATTTTCCGATTTTTTAAACTCACGGTTCTGTGCTCTTTACGCTGAGGGAAAATCGACAAAATAATTATTAAAGCAAAACCAGATTAATAAAAACAAAATAAACATTATTTTCCTTACTTATACAATATTCTAAGTCCCCAGAAAAATTATTAGCAAAATCTGAATGGGTCGGGGAAATTTTAGACCGATTATGGCTGGAATTTTGTGACTGATAAAAATTCAAAATTGAAGAAGAAGTGAATCAATATATTTAATTTTTGAAGCTGTATTTAATAAATTTAATTTACCTCACTTAAAGCTAGTCGAATGAAGCGTGCGCACACTGGATTTCAACATACCTAAAATTTCTTCGTTTCGAAAACATNAGAAGTGAATCAATATATTTAATTTTTGAAGCTGTATTTAATAAATTTAATTTACCTCACTTAAAGCTAGTCGAATGAAGCGTGCGCACACTGGATTTCAACATACCTAAAATTTCTTCGTTTCGAAACCATTACGAACCTATGATCCAATAAACGATGCACTAAAATTCCTGTATAAATCTCTGTAGGAATATTGAGAATCCACATAGTTGAATTATTAGGTATGTTATACTTAAAATAGAAAATTGCGGTTTTTGGCTGTCTGGTTTTTTATATTAAAGTAAAAAATGTTCAATAAATAAAAGGTGATCCACTTTTTAAAGGTATTTGAAATGTACAGCGAGAGTTTTTGATCATGCAACAAAAGGCTACTCGTTGTATAAAGATAAACTTTGACTTGGGACGCTTGACACCATTATGACTATTTGAAAGCGGCTAAGATGGGATTTACTGCAAATGTAAAAATCTTTTTGACCACCGACATCCCGGAGAAGAGTGTTATTTTTTCTTGCAAATCGTTTTCCTACCCAAGTAGAGATTAATTCTTTCGAAATATTTTTATTTTACTTCAACACAAATGATTTGTTATTTATTTCATTCAAATAAGACGGAAATATCAGCATGAAGTTCAAAATACAGTCGCTGATGAAGTAAATATTAGGAATTACTAAATGAAAAGATAAAATTCTGCACAGTGTATACATTGTTTCTAAGTCATTCCAGAATCAATGGGTTTCCGGAATAACTATTTCCCCAAGTTGTATGACCAGATTTAATTCCGTTTTCTTCAATTATACGTTCTCCAGTTTTATACCGCTCACGTATTTGATAGAGATGTGTTAAAATAGCATTTATTAATCATATTTAATTCGTTTCGCGTCTTCTTTATCAACCTATTGTGAAAATATGATTAAAGCATCAAGCTGATGTTACTTGCATCCTCTCTTGCTGATGTTCACTTCACTTGGCCCTTTGATAGTTTTGATGGTTTTAGTAACATGATATATTGAATTTATATCGTTCCTTTCATGTACTTCAGAGAATAGGATGGAGTATTGCGTTTCACTTTATTGCACCAAAACAAAGTTTGAAATAAAATGAATCTCTTTTGCACTGTTATCCATGGAATTGAAATAGTAACTTGTATAACTAATTATGACATTTCTCGTAAGAATTAAACGACGATATAAATCCAACATGTACAAATAAAATCGAGTCGATATGAAAAAATCAATATGTGGTATCTATTACTATTTCATGAAATATAGAATTCTTTTTATTAATTTAATGTTCACAGATACTAAAAAATTGAAAAAGAAAAATAATAGTTTCGGCTTTCAGCTTAATTGGTCACGTAGAGACTTCTCAACTTCAAAGAGATTGTTTTCGCTCTCTACTGTGTTTTTAGGGAGGTATATGAAGTATTATTTTGCAAGAAAAGAATAATTATACCAGTCAAATACAATTGTCGCTGATTAGTATAAAAATTACATAGTCTAAAAATTTCAGTTCAGAAAATTGCAATATGTACGTCCATTTTACATTCAAGATATGTAAATATTCTCTTATGACCTTTTCTTGAACAGAAGTATAGTAGTAAAACACAATAAAAATATATTGGGGTCATCAAAAACAGGCGGTAGTGATAATTTATTCATCTATATATCCCAATTGAAAAAAGGCTGCGTAATTTTTAGTAGATATTTGAAAACAAAGATGTTACAAAATACTTTGATGTGTACTGATTTCTGACTACCTAAATTACGTAGTACACCCTAGGGATATGATTCGCTCTTTGATCTCTCCTCCAGCGCTAACAAGACAACCATTGCATCCATCACTACTATAATTTGTTCTACCTTCACCCACCTCCACCATCACCTGCATCGCTTCCATCAGCTCCAGTACCGCGGCGCCCGCCGGCGTGTTTACGAGCGTCAACGCGCTTCGCTGCTGTTTACTGCGCACGTCGGCTGAAACACGGTCCCGAAAAAGTGATTGGCGGTGCTGTTTGACGGCGGATGGGCGTGGGTGCGGGCTGAACGAGAAATGGGTGGACACGCGTTAAAGGGACTGCATTAACAGATAGGTGTTATTTTGCGGAATTAAACGCAGAAGCGTGTATTGTATGCTGCGCGCCTGACGGATTTCCCTTGTAAACAATAATGAGACACTCACTGTAGCACGAGAGATCCAGATACCAAGAGCGTATTCTATATCAAGTCGTAAAATATTTTGTAAATTTTATTAACGGCATTAATGAATGCTATGGATGGAATTGTGGATTATACGATAAAGCTTACATTTGTCTGATCGTTGTTTGTTATCATTTACTGGAAATGAATTATTCATGGAGATTTCAATTTTACCATTTACATTTGTTTGAATCAAACATGCAAACATTTATTTTCTTCTGTACTTTGGAAATTATTGGTTTTCATCTTCACATTTCTGTGTTTTTTATGATTGCGATGGACACAACAAAATAACAGAAATTTGTCCCAACATCTCATTTTTGTGTGGCAAAAAATATTTTAAAATGTATTTTTGTTGCAAAGAAAGCGAATGAATAATGAAAACAAATTGATTCATGAGAGACAATTTGGGGTGTTAGTTATCACCGTTATAGTTATTTATAATACTCAGTACTTGAAAGCCCTGAAAAAGGAAAAGCTTTTATCGGAAAACTTTTTTCTATTGTAGAATTTAATTAATAATCCCACCTTTCATACATCCAGTTTCATACTGAAAACCTATATATCACGGTGGATATATTGCTTGCCAAGGACGGTTTTGTGAGACGAGGCTCAAAAAAAAAAAATGGAAGAGGGAACGTCAGTACTCCCGCGCTGCTGCGTAGCGTCAATGAACGGCGGGTAAGAAACGATGAAGTGTATTATTCATTGGGAAAATTAATTGTGGTTGGATACTGCACTGACACCTCTGACCCACTATTGACCTCAGTGCAGATAGTATCATCGGAAACCAGCTTTCATATCGCAGTTTCCTACACTCTCACCACCCTCTTCCAATTTTGATCCTTACCACACCCACCATCACGTCCGTCTTTTAAACCATCTCTATCACCCCATCTTCCCTCCACCTCTCCTCCATTCTCCACCGGCACGTTCCACTCCCCTCCCTTTTTCCACCACCGTCACTTGCCACCGTCTCACCACCGTTCAATAGTTGATTGCATAATTTCAACCGTGCTTTACCCGCCCGAGCTGATACGAGTTAATTGGTTTTTGGATAGCGTTATCCATGTATGATGGATGAGCTACCTGTCAAAGTTATCAGCGCTTCGAGTCGGCAGGTCCTTACAAACATCCTCCGCGCTGCGCTCCGACTGCCCAACTGCACGGGATTCGTGGGAGCTCTTTTTTTTTCAAGTAAATTGAACTTCTTTGAGTAGTGCGTAGTTCTAACTATATGAAACAAATATGGTATTTTGAATAACGGTGGATACGAGTTGTTGAGTAGAGCTCAAAGAGTAATAAACTTTTATTTTATACTGCCGACGTCTGAAAACCTATATCCACAAAATGGTTATTATCACCTATTTCCTTCCCAGTTACCACATTACAAATTTTTATGTGCACTTTCACTAACACTAAATATTTTATTTCTTATTACAATAACTATGCTATCCTCATTACACTAAAATTCTTCTTTCAAGCGCTTAGAGGTAAATCTGCTATTATATGAGAATAGTTTTATTATTGACCTCGACTTTGTTCAACATCTTTTGATCTATTGAAAGAAAGTTTTATATCCACATTACGTACAAGTGTAGATACTGCGCAGAGAAAACACTTGTAGTAGATACTACACTTGCTATCTACTAGGTATTGACCTTGTTGATTTTAGCATAGAATCGAATATTTCTCGAAATGTCAGCAGCGTAAAATAGTTTATTCTTTGACCTTTTATTCATTGTGGAACGGGTAAATAAAATGAAATACAGAGAATTTAAAATTATGTTTTACCATCGTTTGGGATTTGTATACGGGATAATTTATTTTTCGGACGTGAAAGAATCTACAACTATGGTAAAAATAAGGAACAAAATGTTTTAAGATAATTAATAGATATTTTTTATTAGGACACATAATTTTTAATAATGTTAGATACATTTTCAGAACAGTATTATTTTATAACGACAGCGGTTTTTTAAGTACATTGCTTTTTAACTTTTTAATGAACTTATTTGTTTAAATATTTTATCCATTTACAATTCCCCTGAACTACAAGTCAATCTATCATGAAGTGAAAATTTAAAATGATGTCACGAAGTTCCAGTTGAAACTTTGTTTTTGTACTTCATGCAAATTTTCGGTTTCACTTTCCTCTCATTGTAAAAAAAGGAAATACCAATCAATAAGATTCTTATAGTATGTTGATTTCTAATTATTTTGGGACCCATATTTTAATTTCTTTTCACTCTCTTTTTCCTACGATATTCATAAATTATAATAATTAACCACTTGTTTTAATCCTTATTCATAAACAAATATTTGAGCGTTTTCTGGAATATAATAATTACCAACATCGTTTACGACGATTATTCAATAAATAATATCGTTTACTTTTTGGTGAGTCATTTTATTTAATATATTTAAGTGACCATTGCTAAGTATTTACTCATACCAACAGGACTAAGCATAAAAAATAATATCTTCTTTAATAGAAAACCAAGATACAGACAGTCAAGAGTAAACTTATTCATTCTTTAATATTTTGATATGAAATGAATTTATAAGAAACAGGAATTGGAAAAATATGGAATTAAATGTGTTGATAAACGTCTCATCGTTTTGATTGTTCTCGAAAATATATCAAATGGGTTTATTTGTATTATTTTTCGAGCTAAAATGTATACATACTTACGACATAAATCATAATATTTATAAACGCTAATTCTGATAAAGGGTTGCTTGCAAGTACTTGGTGTTTAATAAAATAAATTTGGTACACCGGAATTACAACTAATCCTGCAAATTAGTCGGATCCATTTAAAAATGAACATGTTTTTATTGGTAAAATATTTTTTTACTTGAATGATGGCTTTGTATAGTCACTTGAGTTTTGAATAAATCACNTTTTTATTGGTAAAATATTTTTTTACTTGAATGATGGCTTTGTATAGTCACTTGAGTTTTGAATAAATCACTCTAACGAACTAAATTTGGCTTACATAAAATTTGTTAATTAAAATGAAGTATTCGTATGTTCTTACCTAGACTTACATTGAGAATTGAAGGTCTTGTATCACAGTTTTACTTATTTATGTCTTCGAGTTTGTAACAAATGTTTTTACCATCGCATATATTTAGGTATTAAAGTACGAGAATATTTTTTACCAAGAAATTAATATAATACTCTACGAAACAAAATGATACGCTACAAACGAAGTAAATAATATAATAATGCGTCAATAAGTATTTTAAAATGTCAGAGTAAATGTGCTTATTATTGATATAAAATAGAACAATAAATAAATTTCAAAGGGAACGGTTACTTTCTTTGACCTTCACGAATCGTATTATCTGTTTTTCTTTCTTTCAAAAATTGTATTGATGTGTGCATCGTCTAGAGCCAGGTAAAACCTGAACTCGAACCAGGGTATTCCTTCTATGATTGCGGACACTGTGTCCCTTGTATGTACAACCCGCCTCAATTCCCAGAACCCGTACAAAACATCCACGTAACCCGTTCCGGTTAATCTGCGTCACATCCCCGTCCCCATAAGTCACCACAAGTGACACCCTCCACTGGAAGCACTTTTACCAGATTTCCACGTCTTAATGCAATTTAACTCTTAACTTCCGAGTGCAACGGAAAGCACACCTGCAGCCACAGATGGTGGTCCCGGGTTTGCGTCCCAGTCGGTCCCAATTTTTATCTAACCGTAGACGAAGCTAGTAGTACTAGGAAGTTAAAATTTGTATTGAAGCGTGTTGAGGCACGTCTTATAGTACAGAAATCTGGGAAGTAAACTAGCAGTTCTCGTCGACATCGATAAGCAAAACGTTCCGGAATACAATAACTATGTAGTTGCAGCGCCGACACAGTGTATTCATCGACAAATAAAATACACAATTTATAATTCATTTTATCATTCATGTTAGTAATTAACTGGAATGAAATACATCACATAAATTATGAACAACCAATGTGGATCTTCTAGATTTTAATTTCTCTTGGTACTATTTTATCTTGATACATAATTTTTATTAAAAGAATTTTTGATTTCTAATTTATATTGCGTAAAACCGTGCTCTTGTATTGTGTGTGCTTATAAATCTTTAATGTTGTCAAGAAACATTTGTTTCATCGCAGAAATTTTTAATATTCATTTTTACAATATTTTATTTAGCTTAAAATGCTTATATGTTTGTTAAATGTAAATCTTGTAATAGAATTTTTTCTCGCTTCCGATTATTCTATCAAACTGAAATTTGGTGATCAGTTGACAAAACTAATATGATCTCTAACGCGAACAAAAAACTTGTCTTAAAAAGGTTTTAACTTACATTTCCTACTCACTAGCAAAATAATAATAATAAAGATTGGCTATACTGGCATTAAAATATTTTGTTTCTAGAAATTTCCAACAGATTCGCAGATGGTAACGGCCATGACTTCGGGAACATGTCATGAAATAAATAAAATTGGTTACCGTTGCTAAACGTGGAAATTTTGGTTATGTATTTACAAATGGTAACAGAAACTCACCTCCTTCAAATATGATTATACTGATACTGAATATGATATTGGTATTTGCCAATAGTGAGTTATAAGTGAACATTCTGCAGTAAAACTCTCAGAAATAAAAGAAATATAGTTGAATAGAAATCCGTTGCATGATAAAAATTAGGGATACGAGCATTGACTTCATTTGAGTAATGTTTCACAGTAAAAATAACACAAGCAATCGTTGACATTTGTCTCGGCTGTGTGTTTAATAATTCATTTGTAAGGTTGTGTGCTTTTAGCCCTAACACAGTACATATATTTGACATTCCATTAACCTGTTTGGAGATCGTAATTTATGAATGATGTATTCCGCGAAGTACGTGACGGCACTGTGTGTTCTATTACATAATGGAAGTGTCATGATACGCTTCGATCACTACGATGCGATGTAGAAACATTGGGCTGAAGCAAGAGTGAGATTCTGTTTGTCTTGCTTACCCTCAGAAAGATTCCTAATTTTGTCACAGGTACAAAGTGATATGTATGTTATAATCGGAGCCTACAAAAGAGAAGCAATATACCATTTCGCTATGGCGTAAAACAAATTTTGTACCATAGGAAATAAACTGAAGTAGAATCATCAGTATTATTATACGCGTTTATATTTTTAGTTGATGTTGATTAAATGATGACACGTGTAAATGTCCATTTGCTTTGACTTGAGAGTTTGAGTGAAATGAGTGATTTGAGAGTTTATTTTGTTAGTAAATGTCTGTGGGAACGATGATTGGAACACGTAGTCTGTATAAACAATGGCACTCATTATGTTTTTGAATCCCATATATGGAAGTCTCCAAAATCAAGAAATGTATTGCGAATGTGTTAACATTTTTCTTCCTTTTTGTAACAAAACCCCGAACAACGACTACACTATAATTTTCATAAATCTAGTCAAATACAAAGATGCATCTATATATTTTTAAATCATGCCCAAAACATTATGCATTAGGAAACATGTGAATATTGTTCTTATATGTGATATTTTTATTTGCAGGTTTGTACTACTTCCAAACTTCTCTTAACATGTTTTGCTTCAAAAGTCTAACGTAAGTACTAGTTACAATAATAACATAACACCATTTTTGTCGTTGCAATCTTCTTTCTAATGCCCGATTCTATCATTCATGATCAATTTTCAAGCATTTCATGTTAATTAATTAAGAATTGTAATATCATAATCATGTACATTATACGAGTAGAAGTAATTAATTTTATTAGTTTTCGGGTAGGAACAAAATTAAAGAATAAACTGAGGAGTGTACCCCACTCAACTTTTCAATTATAATTCTTATAACGAAAGAGCAGTAAACAGCCTGCAGTGCAATAAAGGAATAAAATAATTTATTGATAAGAAACATCAACATATAAAAATATATATCACGATGATATAGTAAACAATTCAATCTATTTCAAAAAATATGTACGTTACTCACAAAGAATGACTTTACCTACACGTATGAATATTCAAATAGAGTTTTTCTGAATTGTTTGTTTCTTCTTTACTAAACGCCTTGCAATGACCTAATAGGTTGATCTAAAAAAGGCACCTCCAATCCTATTTTAGGTAAACATTTTTTACTGTATCTCGAAAATGATGTTTAGCAATCTGTTCGCAAAATTTCTAAAAAAACTAAGAGCTTATATTCATGTTTTCAAAATTTTCAATATTAGAAACCTGGAACTGGGGCACAGTGTGTAAATGAAGTCTAAATGAACTGCTGCGAAATAGGCTTCGATTTCCAATGAATTCAAAATCAGTACTCATCTTTGCTTTTAATGCATCAGCTTGTTCGAAATATATCAAAAGAGCAAATTTTTTAACAAACGTATACCCATACATGCGACATTGGACAGCATAGCCAAAATATTATAACAGATTCTCCTTGAGAAAATTCGTGAAGATCCGAAGTGAT
>NNCF01126155.1:1633330-1643754 GCA_002313205.1 Laupala kohalensis | reverse complement strand
CCTTCAAAACGTTTCTCATTTTTTTAGGTAATGTTTTTGTAATGCAATTAACTGTTTTCTAATAGCCCCTAGTTCGGTTGAAATTGATATGATTGTTTAGGAGGAATGTGAAACAAATACGCATGAATATACTATGTCTTTGATTTACGTAAACAATATGTTAGAATATTAAATTTAATTTGTACTCGTACTAAATTGAATCTCAAGTGCAGAGATGTCGTGTAGGAAAAAGTACGACAAATTATTTATTAAGACCGGATAGACTAGTTATAGTTTTACATTATCTACAACGAAGTAAAATGGGTGTGGAAAGGAAAAAAATGTTAAGTTATAGACTGGAAAAGTTAGTTGTATTGGGAAAAACTACATTGCTAGGTTGTACTATATAATTTTAGCTCCAGTTGTCCTTTCTTGCAACAAATTTAACTACACTGTTTAGAATTTATTTTCTACTAATATTTTAACAACATTGCTCTTTTCTCCTATATTATAACTCTATCAGAGATCTGATGAGGGAGCTAGGAAGATCACATTCGGTGACACTGACGTCCTGTACACAGGCTGTTGCGACTAATCCTTCGCTTGCCGCCGCCAGCGTCGCGCAAGTGACACACAGCAACGTATTACGAGCGATGGTACGCTACTTTTTGCTGGTGTGAACGTAATTTTTAAATAATCATATTAAGCTACTTCTGACTTAGCACGAACCACACTAGTGGCCAGTAAGGGTCGTAAATAAATTACGTAAAACTTGAAAACCATTTTGAAAATTAGTGTAGTATGCTATGTGTGTCTACCCGTTCGTAGATGTGTATCGGTACTTTCATATGTGATGTTTCAATACAAGTAGAAATATTCTCATGGGGCTACCGTCTTATTTTCTGCTTATCCGGATCATATGTCGCACAGTTATTAGATTAGTTTGGAGAGAGAAAAATGGACTAGAAGTTAGAAAAAAAATGTAATGTGTACTATGACTAAAATAAATAATTTTCTATGATTCTAAGTGTAAATCTCACATTCAACTTGCTATAAATAAATGGCACATAACATTATCTATTTTCTTTTTTCTTATTTGATTACTGGCCATCGGCTACTTTAATGATATAAAAAAACATTTTTGCAAAAATAAAAAAAATGTCATATTAAGAAAAAATTTATAAATATGTCAATAATCAAAATGTTTAACTTACTTGTATAGTATTGGATTAGTCCTTATTTACTTCCAAATTCTTCGTAACATCAACTTTCTTCAGATTTGATATCCTGTTGATCAACACGAGTTTACTGAACAAACCACAACGCGGTCGAACTCCCACCACTCAGTTTAACAAGCAGCAAGTGGAGGCGAGGTCCCTTAGGCAACCAGAGAAGCATCCCTTGCCCTCAAACTCTCTCTAGGAGTGCTTGGAGGGTGCGAAGGGGGTTCCGAGGGCAAGCGGCTAGCTGGTAGGCGGACAGCTGTAGCACCAGCAGCGAATAGGCATCCCGACGGTGCCCTGCGACCGACTATTAGGGTGGCCATTACCGGAGGCGGGATCATCCAGATTATCGAAACGCGGCGAAGGATGGGAGAATGGGAAGAATGGGGGGATGGGTGGAACGGATGAGGCGATGTGGTCATTGCCACTGGCGGTTGGCAGTGGTCCTGGCAGCGGCGGGTGACGTTAACGTCGAGCGATTGGCGTGGGAAAGGGGAGGAGAGTCAGGACGGACGGGACATCTGCTAAACTGTTGTAACGCTCCGACGATGTGTTGTCTGCTGCCGTGGTATAATCCAGGAGGAACTGGAAGGGGTTGATATAACTTTGGGAAGAATAGATATGTTGAAGATATTGAGTAAATAGTCTCTCTACCACACAGCATCACCAGAATGTAAGAGTTAAAGTTTTAATACCAACTGATAGGGAAAATATTAATAATTGTTTTCATAAGATTGTATGACATAAAATAAACAAATATTCGAAGCCTACTTTTATAGACCACAGAGAAACTTGTTCTTATACCATTAATATTTAGTGGCACAATGGTTAGTACTATTAATATTTCTGCATTATATATGGAATTTTTGATTGGTTGTATGCGGTTTATGAAATACACGTTTAAGTACTACAAAAATAAAAATGTTAATTAATTATTAAATTGTTTATTAACTATTTTATTTTACGATTTATTAATTTGATTTTTTTTTATTTATAAAAAAATATTTAATTAATAAAAAAATTATTTACTGCGTAATTATTAGATGAATTTTAGACCATGGAATAAAATGACTATAGAATTAGGATTTTTTAGTATTTTTCGGTATGTAATTAATAGCGTATTTTTGTTTGCAAGTAGTCAATGACTAAACATGGGCAATCATGGAGAACTTCTTTGTTATTTTCCAAGCTAAACTAATGTGCGAGTAAGTGTAGAATGAGTAACACGGTCACAAATATTTAAAAGGAAATTGTTAAATACGACTTATCTGTACCAATCAAATGGACAAGGCGTTCAGTGATCAGTAATTAGAATAGCTCTATAAAGTAATTGAGTTTTGGAATTGTAAATGAGTAATTGAAATTTGGAACTAGTTGATGGAATCTTCGTCCTTGGTATCGTGGATGAATTATTGGTCAAATTGCACTGCAGAACTCCTTAAAATATAATTATGTATTCATGTTATTTCTATGCTCATTCAGATTCTTTTTTATTCTTCTAATATTCCGTTTATATAAAATTACTCACGTGCATAATATAAAATTATTTCAATTATTTTACTTCAGTAAGTGATAATTATACGCATTTTAAAGAACCGGATGTACTCGTACCCCCGAGCGGTATATCTAAACCTACATGATATAACCGAGGACATATGCTATTATTACTTTTAAATTATCAAGTAATCAGAATCCATAATACAAGTTCATATGATGGGTGACATCATCATATTTACGGAATGAGTTCACCCTGTTTGTATTGCATCTTTTAACATATTTTATGTACATGAACATTTTTTGAGATAATTCACGTGGTAGAACAATAATAATGATACATATTTCCAGTATCATCGTATAAACATGTTTAATAATACAAGAAGCATTAATTACTCCATAATTTAATGATCTAATTGGCTTTCAATGACACATATAATCGCCAGTGTCATATCTCGACCTGTGTGACACGTACACTCTTTTGTTCAGCAGAAAGAGAATACATCCAATTAAGCAGCAGTTTGCTTTTACGAAGCAACCCCACCGAAAGAGCGCGAACCACCCAGTCAGCTAGCTGGTGGAAAGGGAAGGGTTTGCAAGCGCATGGCGAGGAGTGCGGTGCGGGTTGCCGCCGCCGATTGTTTCAATAGGCAAATCGGCGCCGTTCTCCGGAATTAATGTTATTTAATTAAAGCTGTGATTGGGCGGTGGCTCTCCTCTGATCAGAGATATATGGGCCGCGATGACACAATTGCTGCGATATATTACCACAGGGACGCTACCGCGGAACCACGGTTTCGGTGCCCCACGAGATCCGAACCACGCAACCCACAATACTCATCCTGTGACTCTTCCCCGGTTTTGGACTTCATTTTGGGGTCGTCGGGTACGTGGTTGTGAGTTTCGAGCAATTATACTACTTATGGTTCATTTTAATAGATATAATAACTTGAATTCAAGAAAAATTGTACACATCTATTTTATGATAAGAAGCTCATTGTTTATTAAGTCAATATCTATTTTACCATGTTTCAAACTATATGTATGTTTTACTGTTACTATAGGACAATTTATATTTATCAACAATTTTTCACCGTCACACCATACACTATAGCAATTTCGAAGCAATAATTTTGAAATATGAGTTTCGCAAATATTTGTGTGCAATATGTTTCTGTCACCAAAAATCTCATTTCTGTGGACGTTTTGTAACTGGGTGCTAAATATTTCATCCATAATCCGTAAACTGACAGTTACAGATTTCATATAGATGACAATTCAAAAAGTAAATAACGTTTCTATCTTTAATATTCTTCAGTATTTGTCATGGCGATTACATAACAAAACTGCTATAAATAATCGTAAATTAATTTTTCTTGGGGTGAAGAATTTTTGTTGGTCATAAGAGGTGTAATGAGTCACAAAGAAAATAATGTGAACAGAAGAATATACGTCATTTGAAATTCTGGTGGCAGTAATGTAAAATACCATCAGATAATATCCGCAAAGTATAAATCACCTTCAGAATTTACTTACCAAAATCAAATATCAATAGGTTTGCTTCATTCCACATTAAGAGAGTATATATAAGTGGTCCCTGAAACCTAAAAATTATTTATTAGTACGAAACAATTCATTGAAATTATCAGTTGACAAATATTGATTCTCGCGTTATGAAGGTTTAAATAAATTTTATCATTGCCCATATTATTATATCTATTCTACCCACACTATCACTCTTTTACTATGTCAGTCTCATTCCTGTAGACCTATAATTATGAGAAACGTGACTGCTCTCATCTTTATCAAGAACTGACTACATACTTTAATTTATCAAGTTTTTTGTGATATTTTGATTTTAATTTAATAATATCTTATAGAGCAAATAAAAATAATAATTGTTTTCTTTCGTGTATCTAAATGCCAATTTTCAATTACTCTATTCTGAAGAATCTTCCATATAGAAGAAATAAATGCCTAATTTTGAAGCGTAGTGCATTAATTGATCCAATATGACATATTTTCTTGTTTATGTTTTGATAAGTACGTACCATCAAAGGTAATTTCAATTGTGTCCTACTTCAAACTGTGCTTTTCTCACAGAACATTTTCTTGTTTAGAAAAAGCATGCGCGAAGGGAATACACCACACAGAAATCTAATGTAAAAACAGAGTGATGTAAGACCATTGTTATTTTTACCTTTGTATATTAATGTATTATATTGATAACACACATAATTTAAAATGTACCAATATTTTAGATGGAAAATATAGATTTATTTCACAGTCAAGTGATTGTATTTTTGTTTCATCGCGGAAAGTATTTGTATTAAAGTAATATCGATTCATAAAAGAATTATTTCCATCTCTGATAAATTTCTGGTATTGTAAATAAAATGCATTTTCAATTCATAAACAGGAAGATAAATTGATAGTCAATTTTAGTGTCAAGTGTCTGTTCTTCCGTTGCTCATTGAAATATATCACTAATATTTATTTTTAATGTTACTAGAACACACAAATTTTAATTTAAAAATTATTAACTTTTTGCACAACCTCCTGACTAGATTTACACGCAAAGTTTTAATGAATCAGTTCGACAATATTTCGAAAACAGCCCAAGTCCAAAATCAAGCCTCAACCCTTACACTTCTAGGGATGGGGTGGAAAGCTTTGTATATATAAACATAACAGCAAACAGAAAATATTAATGTTGATTGTATAATTTTTGAGGTCACTGAGATGAATGGTACTTCTTAATAATGAATAAAACCTTGATCTTCCAATGCCATTTCAGTACAATTTCATTCTTAGAAAATAATGAGTAGAGTGTGGACTCCAGAATAATTGGAGACGATATAGTTCTTAACTGAGTGACAAATTCAGTGTGCCTCGCCATGCTGGACCCATTCAACCATTACGAATATACTGCTGTGAACGTGCGTACGAAAGAAATAAACTATATTTTGGTAAAAATGCATAATTTTTAAAAGCAATCAAAATATTTCATAACTGTGTAAATACCTAAGGAAAACTGTTTCCATAATATAAAGAAGAGGAGTCGATAGTATAGAAGTTTTTATCATATTTACTTCGAATTTGATTGGGAACGGTGCACAAACAAAATACACACTTAAAGAACTGTTTTCTTTTCTTTTAGAAATATCATTTTGTGACATAGCATTGTATCATTTAGAATGATGATGCATAAATAGTCTTACGCTATTTTGGTTGCGAAAGATAGGAACATAGGACTCGTTCACCATTAGCAGCTTTTTGGCTTCTGTGTCATTCAAACCTTGACTAGTCAGCGTGTTTCCTATCGACAGTACAAGCAGACAATATTCATCTATTGTCAAACCATTCAAGGTCCCATTATTGTTTTCGTGACAAGAAGCTCTCTGATGAACAAATGACTTTCGAAAGTGCTGATGTCGTCGTATCCCTTTTGCGTACTCAATTGACTCATCTTCCACCTTTAGTTCATAGTGAATGTCAGTATGCACCCATTTTGTCTATTCGTTTTGCTTGTGACATTGAAATTTGCATAATTTCTGTTGAATAACTCGTTTATAAATAGATATTAATCAGTATTGTTTTAAATTCATTATTTAACTTTTTCTTTATAACTACTTCGTTTACCAAAAATGTTACACTATCCATTTATCAAGCTTGAACCACCCCTTCGGGGTTCACTTGGGATAGTACTCCATGATTGTTTTTCTTTTTTGTGTTCTCTAGACGGTTACTATGGTACAAATCAAATTAGTTTTTTTATAAAAACTTTTGGAAAATTTTATAATATTTGTGTTACTAGAGATGGAAAAAATCATTTCTCTATTGATACTATCGTTTTCCTATTATCTTTAAATATTGAATGAATATATTGTCTTGCTTATGTACACGTCATATAATTATATAAAAAGAAATATTATTTCTTCATTCTAAACACTATGGCGTTTTGTAACAAATCATTCGGTTGTAATTATACTTTCCAAAATATATTATATGGAATGGAATGATAAATACTCTTGCGTATTAATAATGAACCCATAATTGTCCCTTTTCTTATAAGAAGACATTGATTCCTATAAGGTAGTTTCTTTGTACTGATATTCATTTTTGAACATACTGCAAGACTTATTCATTACATTTCCACTGCACTGAAATCTTTTGGAGGTACAACAAAGTGAAATTCAAAACCTTCATCCCTTCACCACTTTCCCTTTCGCCACGAAGCAACGTAGAACATTGAGGTCAGTGACCGTGAGGATCAAGAACCTTTGCAACGGGAAAAATTCATACATGGCCGCTTATATACAGCACCCAGACTCCATAACGACCTCGTTATTCACTGTACTGCAGTGCATTCCCCCAACGCCCACCGTTGCTCGAGGTGCCTCGCACCACCCTTCCAGTTCTCCGTCCTCTATTCGGCCGCCCACTTCTCGGATGTCTAACGGAAGTGGAGCTTCCTGCGAGACACCGTCTGATGTTCTTCCGGCATTCGTTGTGCCTCGGGCATTTCGAGGAACATTTCATAGCAGTTCTTTTTTCCCCTTGTTCTTCATTTGTTTGCTACGCAACTCTTCTGTTTATTGGCGTATTTCTAGATAGAATCGAAATCGTAACCCAAGAATTATATTTCTTACCGCTGGATTGAAGAAATAAAATGATATTGTTTCGATTTTTTTGGACATTTGGGACATAAAGGTACATACTCTCTTATACTCTTTGCCGTCTATACTGTTTTCCTGTGTTTGACCCTATTTTTGGTGTTCATGATCATAGATCTTGAAGATAATCGCAAAGAAATCTGCAATCTGCGTGAAAAACATATTTCGAACTAATGTAATTCATTAGTATGTCCCATGAAACCTTATTCTTACTCGAAAATTCCTTTTCAGTCCGTCCTATTATAAATCACATATATTACTTTTTGCTTTATTGATTGGTATCTTACTGAATATTATTTTCTTCGCCATTGCAACACCATACATGTAAAACCCTCCATTGTATTCACCTCTCAATCACGCACTCACACACATATTCTTTTCTGGTATATTCTTGGTAAATACGTTTCACTTACTCAGTAAACGTTAACTCTTTCGCATTCTCATAGAGACGTTCAGAATTGATCACAAATTCCAGATTCATTAGACCCACCTTGGTGAACGTGAATGGTTTTCAACTTGCTGCTCTCGGGTTGCAAGAAACGTGACACTCCACGAATGATTCATCCACAAAACCAATAGTATTGTTACACTCTTAAAGGCAGCCAACCCAGCTTTTAATTTCTCTTCACGATTTTATTCTCATTGTTTCTAGACATATTCACGGAGATGGAAGAGGTCGATTTGTGACAAAAAAGGAAAGTGCTTGTAATAGAAGATTTTCGTACTTATTTATGAAGTTGATGGTGAGAAATAATAAAATTCTCGGGAAAAGTCAAACTAGGATGCAACTCGAAAAAGATACAGTATTATTATTATTATTATTATTATTATTATTATTATTATTGTTGTTGTTGTTGTTGTTGTAGTAATAGTAGTTGAATTTTGCTTTCTCAGCAAACGCTGATTGATAAAATGGCACCGGCCTAGAGACCAAGTGTTCATTTCTCTTTCAATTTTCAAGAGATAAAAACTTTATAACTATTCGGGATGTTGCAATAATGGTGGCTCTTTGCAGAGATATGTAAATGTGTTTGGGTAGATTTAATGTTTTTAAACTGGAATGTATAGTTTTTGGAATTATTCCTGTTGCAGAGATTGCTATAGGGACTATATGGACTTGTTTCATCTTTCAGATTCTATGAACTTCCTGAGAGAAGGGGGATGTATATTGAAATTTTCTCAGCTATTGTCATCTGTAGGTTATTTGTGCCTGGCACTGTTATTATTATTATTATTATTATTATTAACATGACGGTTTGTTTCTCCGAAGAATCTGGAAATCATTCACCATCATAAGTCTTGTTGGGATTGGGATCAAGAAATAAAATTCATTATGACCTGCATGATTAGTTACAAATCACTTCAAAATTTTCAGACAAAATTACATGTCTGTAACAGGGCAACACTTGGTGTGGCCTTCATTACGTACACCTTGGTTTCCAGGTCTACCAAATTCATTTTAAACCTCAGTGTTATTATGACTCGACACACATTAGTAAGGGGACGAACCCAATTTTAATCTAACTTCCACATATTCTTCTTTTCAATTGCTAGATCCCTGTATTTCCTTACTTTTGTGACTCAGTTGAATTAATCTTATTAGTTAGTGAAACATCAAAATGTATTACATATACTGTTGCATCTCCCTAACAGGTTAATAGCAAATTATAAATAAACCAAAGTTTTTATGAACAAGAACAGTTACAAACATAAATAAACTTGAGCATGTCTGTGACCACTACTGCTGGTCGTGAATCCCGACGCGGATGTGTTGCCTTATGTCTTCTCGTGATTAGCCTCTCTCGGCTCCGGGAGTACAAACGGAGCGCAATGTGCCGAGCGGGTGTCTCAGGCGTGCGATGCTCCGTAATATTCGAGGCTAGCTGGCGACCGCGTGGACGGTGGTGCTGAGAGGGGAAGGCGGCGGTTGGCGAAGGGCAAGCTGAACCCGAGAGCTCGACTCATCGTTGAGTGCCCGTAGTGGCGATATCGGTGGCTGTGAACGATGGTGGCGGCGCTCCGCCCTTATTGGCCCGCCGTGTGTGTGTATATGTATATATATATATATATATATATATATATATATATATATATATATATATATATATATATATATATATATATATATATATATATATATAATATGTGTGTATGGTTTATTAGAAATAGTATTTAAATGAGACACGCGGGGTTCTTAGATCAGAAAAGAAGTGACCCTCCCCTACAGAAAGTTTAAAAATCTTTCATTATCCCATGTCATCACTACCACTCGAGGGATCTTCAGGTACATAGTTGGCGCTCAAGTACCTCGAAAGGCGTAGGTGCGGAACTTATTTCCCCATTAACCGTCGTAATTTTTGAGAGCGGTCGAGATAATATTTTTCATATTTCTTCTCTCGCCGAGGTCCCGTGTTACGGCGCTTAATGGTGGCAATACATCAGGAGTCCAAAGGCGTGCAGTGGTTAGGTAGTACGGGGGCAACATTATTTGGAAGTGTGTGAGCCCTTTTAATCTTGGTGGCGGTTACGAGTCGAGCTGCGACGGATATGAAACTGTTCGAGAAAAAAAATCCCTTGTGTACAGTACACGAAATGAGTGTTGGGTGGTGAATTGGAAGAGAGAAATGGGGTGATGCAAAGGGTGAGGGATGAGTGGGAGGGTCTGTCTAATTACTGCGCGTGGTTGAAGTAGTGGTGGGGAAGGTTGGCGTGCCTGCCGCGGCGCAGGTGCCGCGCTACACTGGAGCTCCAATGTTGTTGCGTTGCTACCGTTCCAACAAGCATCAACGCCGACCGCCAACGTTGGACCCACCTCCGCACGAGACCCTTGGATCCATCACGCTCTCGCGACTTCCTGCAGCCTTTGGAGGTAACGCCGTGAGAGTCTCCCGCACGTGGATGGTGCACTAATCCCACTTTTTCAGTCTCTTACACATCAACTCTCAGCTACATTATCTTTGCTCATTCAATTTTTCTCTCACATGAATTATTGTTTCGTAATTTAGTAACAAATTTATTCTTAAAGAATTTGATTTTAGCTACATAAATAAAT
>NNCF01126155.1:1610740-1633118 GCA_002313205.1 Laupala kohalensis | reverse complement strand
ATATATATATAAAGCGTGTGTGTAAAAAATTGAGATTAATAGTTTAATAGTTACAAAAGATTTAATGACATTCTCGACAATAAATTCGCCTTCATTGGAGGAAAATAATGAAAACTCAGGCTTCGAATAAAGTTACAGAGATAATGTACACAATCCTGCCAAGGTTGCTTACAGTCAGAAATGAACTATTATGAATAAAAATTAATAAAACTACAAGCGAGAAAAAAATTTAATTTAATAAGTATTGAGAGAACAATATCAATGGCGTAATAATGTATAAGAGGACATAACATGATTTTGTAGTATCTGTAATCACGTAAAAAACAATATTTATAGAGTAATTGAAACTCAAATTAATTTATTTTATTAAAATTATTAATTTTTTTTATTAAAGAAGTAATGGATTTAGAAAGCTCAAACCCGCGGATTTGAAGATATTCAATTTATTAATTTATTTTCGTTTGTGGTATCAATGAGTCATCCATACTGATATATAAATGCGTAATGCGAAAGCGTGTGTCTGTTTGTTACTTAATCACGATTAAACCACAAAACTGATCGTGATGAAATTTAGCAAGGAGATAGTTAAGATTTTCAGAATAAACATGGGCTAACTTTTATTATTTAAACGTATTAAAAGGAAGATAAAATATCAAGTTGAAGATAAATGCCGATAAAATCGGCCGTATTCACTTACACTACCTAAATGGTTAAAGATAGATGACAATTATGATCGGCATTATTGTTCGCCTCGAAGTGTTCTACAGAAAAGTCCGCGACAGCGTATGTCTATCTACTATGGTTAATTTAAATTATCGAAAGAAAAAAACGTTATGAAAAATAGAAGTGTTGAAATATTTCAATTTAAGTTATAAATTTAAGAAGGAAAAAATAAACCTTCATCATATTTAATGGGTTCTCTGTTTTGACCATTTAAGGACTATTTAGGTTTGGATGGATGGTTTAGATTTTATAAGTGATTTAATGAAATGGTGCAACCGCGCTGCCGCAGTTGTATCTTGCATCGGAAGCAAAAATTCGAGGTTGGATTCCTTCGCTGCGTGGATTCGTTGGTCTAACGAGTAAAAAAATTCCGAGGAACGCTGGGTCATCAGCTAGTATGATATAAGTTTAGAATTATTTGTTAAACACAAGAACCCATTAACATAAACTGAAATACTGGTATTTTTTTATAAAAAGTGTCTAAGTCATAATACTCCGAACACGTTTCCGCATTATTTATGCTTCGTCCAGTATACCAGTTTCAAGCTACTGAACTAATAGAGTTCACCCTCCTCAAGCATCGTTCATCATTTTACGAGCGAGTGTTTCTTACTGCTTCTTCACAGCTGTAGCAACTTCATTCTCATCGTCTGCAGTACCAAACTTCGAACTGCTAAAGATAATTAACTTCACTCCCCATATTTTTGCATATCACGAGCATTGTGGATATTGAACTTTTCTACCATCTTTGGTTTCTACTTTATATTTAAACTTTGATCGTTTATTTAAATTTCATTATTTACTCTATATTTGTCATAGAAATTGCAACGTTTATGGAACTTTGAAGTACTTTTATTGCCTACGTCTTCATGGTCAACAATCTCCATTGTCCGTATTCTTATGACCGCCAACGTCTTTACCCCGCAGTGTCATCATAACCTCCAACACCAATCTTGAGAGAGTTCTTCGTAGCCTGGCGCCCGATACGAGCGGGAGCGGTCTTATGAAACGCTTTTGAAAGTCGATTAAGGCACAGGACGGTGGCTGTGGTGGTGGAGTCTGCGGTCTGGATATGCAAATCCGGCTCCTCCTCCGACCTCCATTCTTGTCCAGAGGGCACGCTTCATCCACCTCCCTTTTCTTCTTCCGCCGCTGACTACCTCTCGCCCGTAATTAGACACCCAAGGCGATCAGCACCGGATATTAATAACAATGGTCTGAGAGAGGACGCACGCACGGTGGTCGCCTCTAAACAAAGTGTCGCGCGGAACTTAACGAGCGACCTCGCCGTTATCTCGTCGCGACGGAAGTTGCGCTGTAACGGCGGCGGAGACGCTACGAACCGCTGCCACCATCGGAGCCGCCGCCGCCGTCGTCGCCGCCCAGCCACGCGTCGCGTCGCGCCTTTTCATTAAGACGCCCGGGTGCCTGCCGCAAATCAAAGCCCGGAGGCTCTCTACACCGCCGCCGATGCCTGCGCCGCCGCCACCTACAGGAAAGAGCGAGTACGCCAAAGGTCCCGTAACCTGGTTCTTAATGAGAGATATCGGGAGAGCTATGCCTGCAAGGCGTTCACCGAGCCTTTGGTGTTGGTGCGTGAAATTCATGTTCGGCTGAGCCGTTAATGATGAAATCTATATTAGCGGTGTTCATGCGAGGATCTGTTGCCTAGATTACATGATATTGAGTTTTCGTTGGGGAAAGCTGTTGTTTTCATTAGCGTGGTGTCGGATATCGTTCTGTTGCTGTGTTTGATGTCGTAATTATCTTCGAGGGTAAGTTGTTATACTAGTAAATTCGAAGCTTTGTATGCGTACAATGAAAATTATCAGTATATAGGCGTTTTTGGCAAGGTCTCAATATAAAAGTACTGGTTGCATTACTGATACTTTCTGTGAAATATGCTAAACGTGTCTTACATTTCTACCATTTACTGATGTGTTTGTTAATTGGACGAATGTTTTCTATTAACGCCCATTATACACATACGATAAATTAATAAGTATCTATTTACGACATTTTTACGGACCATTAAATTAGATATAGTGACGTTTAAAATAACTTTTCGGCTCGTCGATTGGATAATTTTTTGATCACCTGACTCAAACCACCAGTCGAAGCGTTGTGTATTTCTAAAAGCACAGTATATATTTTTATCGTATTAGTTGTTGTTTGTTTTAAATTTTAATTTATTTTCGCAAACAATTGCAGTATGGTGATTTTTAATTTGAATGTGTTAATAATAAGTTAAAAAGCATAGTAATTTGCCACAAACTGTAAAAAGTATACTCTTTGTCCTGAATGACTACGGGACAAACACGTTTCTCCATTACAACATGGAACAAACGAAATAAAATTGATTTCCCCACAGATCACCTCCATGCAACATCAGCAAAAAGAGGGATATGTTTCTTGTTCTTCTGTCGGTGGACAGTGATTTATTATCCTCAAGCGTAGGAACTGTAGACTTTTCCTACATTTGAATATGCACAAAGAAATCATTATAATATATTTTAGTGACGTAAAAGCCACATTAGTCCAGGATATACCTAAAAAAATAATTTTGAATTATAATTAGCTGTAAAATGTCTCATGTTATAAAATAATAATGAAGATAGATTTTCGTGTTTTTTCGTAACTTTATCTTGTCACATATTTATTAGCCATCGCATTCCTTCACACGTATTATATACGAGTTGTTTCCGCAATTTCATTTCCAAGGTTAATTTATTTTAATAAAAATCGCTTATTAATTTTATGATGCTTCTCGATAATTACGATAATTACTCTAGAACATTTTCGCTCATAGTACCCTAAAAATAGTGTCTCCAAATATTTTGTATTTAAGACATTTGTAATTGCAATGAATACGTTTGATTTGTTTAAATTTTTTCTCAGGTAGTACGTAGTTATAGCAATGTTTCTTTCATACGTCGATTGTCTTTCATAAATTAAATTGCCATAACGTCATATTTACCATGTCTTACTTATAATTAATATACAGTAATACTATTGATGAAAATGACATGCCAATCATTTAAACCCAATCCAACCGAAGAGAACGTGAGGGTATGGTCGTTTTAGTATTGAAGGAGATGAGTGGTTCGTGTTGTGTACTGCTTCTTGTTACCACACTTATTCATGCTTAAAACATAAAACAAAGAGCTGGTAACGGGGTCAGCGAAGAAAATCCGTGGAAAATCAAAACCAGCATGATACAACTACAAAACCATTTGATTAAAATAGTTGAAAACCATTTCAACCAATGAACTCTTAAGTATGAACATGTATACGCCCTGCAACCCAAGAAATCAAAGGCTATAATGGATCTCAGTAAGATTGTTTAATTATCGGGAAAATAAAAACAAAAATGTCATATAATCCGAAAAATTAACACAAATTGAAAAAAAACAACACAATTTGTTGTGTGACTATAAGTTGTATGACTGCTAATAAGTGCGGGTGTTTGCGGATTCCAAAAACCAGCTTAACTTCAAAGATGCAAATTATGATTCAGGTCCCTTTTAGGAATCACCGATTCATTTTTTTTTCCTTTTGAAGATGTTTCAGAAAAGAAATTATGTTACCAACAGATATGGAAGTCAACAATTTACTTCTTATTATACTACTTAGACTATTAGTGACCGATAGTGGTGAGGTCGTCAGATAATATATAGTCCTTGTCCACGCCAACGACTTAGTCGTAGTGTAATAGGCTCCTCGTATATTGTAGACAATGTTACTGGAAAACCTGGGCCACTCGTGGTTAGAAATGGTGAGTAATAGTGGCCAGATGTAATAGAACCCTTGGGACTCGGATTTATCACACTCAATATTATAATGTGTCGCGGTTCTCTTCCATCGTGGTTCTTATCTGGTTGACCGCCCGAATCCACGGAGGGTTAACACGAGGAGGAAGAAGGAAAGGGGGTGGTGGAGCTTTATGCATGAGTAACGGGGTTAGTGAAACTCATGGCTAGTACGACACATTTAATAGTACTTACAACGCTCTGTTGTCGCAGGTGGCAGCATCCAGAGAGAAGTAGATGGTAGGCATGACGTCGCAGTGTAGATCTCGACGGACTCCGTTCCTTCCAGCTTCCAATCGGTGTGGAAGTTGGCGGTGAAGGCGCTGGGGTGTCTCATAGATTGCAACGCCCACACAGCTATTGAGTCCTTCTCCTAAAGCACGTCGGAGGTCAGGTGTCACAATAGTTGAAACGGCCACGCAGTGATTGAGTCCTTCTGCCTCTGTCTCAAGTCCACTACGCCCCCGCTTATATACTGTTTGTCTTCATACGTCATTACTCACTAACCCACTTCCTCTGGCTTTGCGACCTCATTTCTGGTTGCTAGAAGTCTTCAGAACAAATGTATATATAACATTACCTTTTTCAACACAATCGCATTTAACGTTATTCCAAAAATCAATTTCTGACACCAACTTTCGGATGGCTCGACTCAATCTCGACTACTTCCCTTTCTGACGTCACTGAGACTGCTCTCCTCGACTATGTAGTATAACACTATTTTTCAGCGTCGGTGTCTTTATACCTCATGCCGCAGTCACTACTAACATCCCATTGGCTAACACTCCGCGTGAGGGCTCTCGCCGCAGCCTCTCGGTGGCAATTCTCTCGTCGTGGATCGGCAGTTTCTTCCTCTCGGCTGCCACGCCTCAACGACCTGTAATTATTCGCGAACGTGCCGGGGTTGAAATACCCCTCCCCTTCACTTCTCTTTCTCCCATCTCCTTCCTAAGCATTGTCTAGTGAATTCACATCTCTTTCTCTCCTTCGCTCGCTCTCCGCTGTTTTCGTCACCAGTGCTCCCCGAACCGTTAACATGATTTGCATATCCACGCACGGGTGTCGTTGTCTCTGTACTAGCTCTATAGATTCCCTGACGATCTATGCTGGAATTACATGTCTTGATTTTGAAAATTCCACGTTTATGCAGGTATTTTACCGAACAAACGATGTGTTCGGTTGAAGTTGTAAAAGTTGTATTTCATAACAGGATAAGTACCAAATGAAGCTTCGTATTAACTTAGCGTGTACTTCATTGTATTATCCGTAAAACATTTTTCTGCCAATGGAAAGAAAAGTACATAACTTCTTTCTGTTTTACGTCCGCATTCAGCGAATCAATTGGAAACTTTTCCGCCGTGATCTTCTTTAGGGTTACGAGGCCAAGTCGTTGTGCAGATAAGAAGAAAAATTAATCTGTAAGTACCAATACAAAAGTTAACTTTTGTAAAAATGAGAACCAGTAGTCTTAAACAAAATAAATACATTTCATTAACTCTAATTCCTTAGAATGGTTTTACTCATTAATGTGTTGTAATATAAAGATATCTCTGGAAAATTACGAGTTACATTATAAGATTACTGTTAGTTAGCGTTTTTTTAATTAGTAAGTAAGTTCTAGTATGTACGCTTTTTGGACTAGACCTACCTACAGTAATTATTATACCTTTGTATGATTTTACTTTGTAAAATTATCTGGTTTAATAAATAAATAAATGAAAATAAGTTATCATTTAGTTTCTCACATGTGCATCTTTATAGTATTACGAAACTAATTTCTCTGTTCTATTGTTTTAAATGATACTTTTCGTCTAATACAAATATTAATGTGTGAATGGAAACGCTTTTTTTTAATCAGCAAATTCTTATAACAAACTTAATTTGAGAACATTTAAGTAGGAAAATTATGAAAAATATTATCCGCAAATCAGAACTATTCATTGTGTGAATAGGATCGTGACTTCATTTGATGAAAAGTAAATTATTATTTTGTAAAAAATAGTATTAAAATTTTTATGTATTAATATTAGGAAGATAATTTTTGCTACACTGTAGTACTTCCTACTTTTCGCCAGATTCCTCTAAATGGTAGTGCAGTGAAGAGGAATCTCCCTCAAGAAGATTGTTGGAGTAATCCTAGATCCCTCGGCGCTGACCTTACTGCGTGCCTCTTCTCAGCCCAACTTCCGTCTTCCATCTCCTCCCTCGCTTTAAACCCGCATCACCTTACTCACCCCAGCGACGCATGCCTCAGACAAGAAGCCAAGCAAACAGTGCATCGCCGCACTCACCGACGGAACTTCAGACTCGAGTCAGTACGCACCTGCAGACAGGTGCGGGTTTTCGCACTCATCCTCTCTGTTCCCGCGCACCCTGTTTCCTTTCGACTTCCCAGCCCTTGGTATTCGTCGACCCCCCGATGCTCCGGTAGCACCGGAGACCCAGCACTCCTCATCTTCAACCGTCGAGACTCGCGAGAAATGTAAATATTTGAGGGAACCGCGGTGACAATGGACTGTCACGATGTTGATTCTGCTGATCGATCTCGGCTGCGCCCGTCGGTGCTGCTTCCGTCGTGTGGGAGAGGAGACTCCCTCCGACTGAGAATGTGTGTGCGTGAAAGGTTTACTCTCCTATAATGCTCTGCAGCCTTGATTGTCAACGGTGACCTTGCCAACAGAAGCAACATGAGTCGCTAACGTTCGTAAAGACGTGTTCTATAGGAGTAGCTTGACACGGAAGAATCTGTTGGACATTGTGGGAAGTATGACATCACATCGGTTGACTTTAAGACAAAAGAGCAACGTCTCTTTGTTCGGACAAGTGCCTATCATTTTATAACACTGGAAAGACGTAGTCTTGCATTGTCTTGGCCTGCGTGATGGGAAGACGTGAAACATCCATGTACGGTTGTTGTTTGTTGAAATTGACGCGATTGTAATGTAATGTAACGTAATTTATAGAAATGCGTGTTCACTTTCAATTAATTGAAATTATAATTCATGAAGAATATCCTCTTGAAAATAGGGATATCCACTTCCGTTTATATAGTTCCTAAATCAAGATTTTTGAAGATTTTTTTTAAGAAAATTTTTTTTTTATTTAACTGTCAGAAATGAATATCGTTATCGATTTTAATTTAACTTTTGTATTATGTTGGAATGTATTATTTCTTCACAAAAGGAAATATTTTCATTGCAACTTGTTGCATTTGTGGATCGACCAGGAAAATACATTCATGCTCATATTGCTACTTTTGTGATCAAAAATATTTGCAAGGATATAAACATTTATTTTAAGAATAGCTGCAAAGGTTGCTTAAGGTTGAATACATTTCTTCAATTGAATCGTAAACAAAATCAGAGGAGATATGACTATATTTCGTAAACACATTGAACTCCTTTTGCTCAAAAAGAAAGAACTATTTTTTTAATATCTCAAGTGTAGTTTTAAAGTTCTTTAGTCATCGTTCTCTTAGTAGTACTGTGTAACAAAGAAGTGATAGTAAATTGTATCTCTTGAGTTTACGGTGCCTACTATATTTTATATATTATTCTGGGTAATCTATAGTAATTGTGTGTTGTTTGTGATTGCATATTTTAATATCTTTTTGTATAACAATAGGTTAGTGTACTGTATAATTAAGTCAAATATTTTTGTCATATTTGGCGTTATTTGGTACGATAGACACTTGTTGAATTTAGAAATAAAAAGTATGATTGTCACTAACACTGAGAACTCCATAACCTTCAAACCGATATAAGCATTTTCTTTAAACAATAGCTAATAATTCGTCATAATTCGTAATGAACAAGTTGCATTGACAATCATATATATTCTACAATTATGTTCGTACAAAACGCAAATACATTAATAAATACCATAAACAACCCCATGTGCATCGTTAGGGCTTAATTTATTTTGGAACCACATTATTGTATTGGAGTGAATATTTCAGAAATGCGAAAGCGTTACACACACACAAAAAAAGGATTAAAATGTTTTGAAAATTCGATAAAAAAGAGTAAATCAGAACATTTTTTTTATTATTTTCTGACGACAGATTACATTTATCATGTTTTGCAGATACTTTTAAAAATTTGGATTTATTGTAGTACTCAAATAGTATTTTTAGTGTACGTCGCAGAATAGCTATAAACCAGGAACCACATGGATGAACGTCCTCGCTGAGATAGCTCACGTCTTATGGTTCCGATACGATAATTGCGAGTTAATATACGTAATGAGCGAGTGAATATACATAGGATCGGATGTAGTGATTATCAAAGGTTGACAAAGAAATATGCAACCGACAGGTCCACTGGGTATACGAACGCGTCCTCTATTTTCCACGAGTCGCAACATCTTGGTCGACCTTAATGCCCATCGTGCTATATCTTCAACCGCCGTCCAGTGTCTGTCCTGCCGCTGACCCCGCCGTCTTCCGTCATCCGTTAGCCCTCGATATATCGACAGTCACCTAACTATTGACCTATGGCATTCTCTATAGCTCGCTCTATCAGACTGCTCAGACATATCTAAACGAAACCTCCCCAGTGGAAAACCATGCCCACGAGTGGAATTACAAGTGTAGCTACTTCCTAGTAAAGTGAAGTATGCTACGAAACCACATCAATTCTTTTTAATTTTTTATCACTGTGAATCCACGACACATATTAGAAGTGAACTACCACGTATTGATAAATTATGTTATTATTACTACCCCCCCCGCCAAAAAAACGGAAAAACTGGATATGACAAAAAAGTACAATTATTTCGAATGACATTACATGTCTGGATTAAATTAGTATTCCTGGATTTAGTTGTTGCAGATGAAAATAAGAAAGCCAATTCATGTTTCAAAAGAGTAGACTGAAAATTTAATGTTACTTTACGTCGACGATTTCTGTGTGCACAACTGATTAAGTTGGTGCGCATAACTTAAGAGACCGTGGACAACATACTCATCCAATTCCTGGCAAAATGCCGTGTTATAGTTTCCTATTTCGCAAAGAACCTCACTCGCACGCCAAAATTCTCGACCTCTGTTCTTATGCATTAATTCTCAAGTCTCATGTAATCAATGTAAACGTGACGGTTAGTGGAGACTCCGACTTACTTGTGCCATGCTCCTTCCTTTCTCTTTTCTGACCTCCCTTGGACACCTCTTGTTCTTTTCGATCCCGACGCTATTAGGGCTAGGGTATCTTTCATTTTCCTCTTTCCTTTTTTAAAAAAAAAATGGTTTTAGTACAGTCGTGAGATATGTTAGGATTTGAGTTTTGAGTTGTAATGCAGGAGGGTTTTTAGTGGGTATGGCTGAGTCTTTCGGCGAGTCCCACACGCGGGGAGAGTCATGTTGGCTCTCCCTAGTGCGTAACTGCATTTTCCCTACCTGTACAAGTTTTAAGGGCTCTAATGACCTCGCTGTTGACGAGCCCTAAAGTCCCACAAAAAAAAAACCCGACTGTGTGACCCATGACGAAACAGACAACCTAGTTACTAGAAACCGACGCGGCTTCGCCTCCGATATTCATTTTCATTTCTCCATCTCCTCAATCCCGTACATAGTCATTATCGGGATCGTCTCTAACACGTTTCCACATCTCACTTGGCCTTTTTTCGCCTCTTTTTAACTTCTCTCAATTGCCTTGCTATTATCCACCTCGGTTCCCACTGCCACCATCCGGAAATAATGTAAGTAGTGCTAAAAAATCCCTTTCTTCATCTCTTATTTATTTTCTCGTCTTAAACCTTCCCCACCAACCACCTTGTTAGCTTCTTTTCCTCGCACAACCCATTCAATAAGATTTTGTCTCTACAGCAGTCATCTGTACCATTGAGTTACTACCTTGGCGTAACATGCACTACCGCTGTACAGTGTCCTTTGGGTAATGGCAAAATCGATGAGTGTTCAGGCGAGACAGTAGGGTTTACTCCTGTTCCAGGGCAAAACTCACCTCCAAGTCAACTTCACTCTATCGTGACATCGTTTGCTTACACGTGGTCTTATGTCCATACTTCGGTGACAACATTAACAGGCTTCGCGAATTGTATTGTTGTACGCGTCTTATCTTCAATCTTTTTTTTAAACCAGAAACTGTGTATTTTATTACAAAACTTTAAGAAATATAGAACCAGAAGAATTCAGTTTAAGTGTTAAATAAAGAAAGTACAAAGATTATGTATACAATAATGTAGTACTGAATATTAAGTTCCTTAATAATTTGCAGCGCATGGTGATGTGGTGATATATCAGTAGGATTTAAAAAAATAACTAAGACATGTAAATTTTACTTAATTGGAAAGTATGTCACATTTAAATTAATGCTCATATTATTATCCCCGAAAAAAACTCAATACGGATTTACATGAAAAATCATCCTCCCCTTTTTTTAATTTTATTTTTCATGTAACTAACGTAAATTTCTACAAAAATACAAAGCGTTATAGGTGATCACGGGATTGAGATTTAGCAAGAAAATGGTTTATGGTAAATTATTGTCCCTTTCTTCTCCTTGCTCAATTTTTTTTAAGAATTTCGAGAATATAGATCTCTAATGTCTCTTTTATGCCATATTTTTATACATTATTCCGCTACTAACTTCTCCATAAAAAAATTAGAAAAAGAACATTTAGAAATAATCTTTAAAAAATTCTGAAAATTATAAAAATAATATATTTTTGGGTCTCTCTCACTTAAACGTACAATGGCTTGGAAATAGATTGTTAGTATGAAGAAAGACTATCATTTATTTTGAGAATGTTTGATAAGAAAGAAAACAAGTTTTTTGTTGGTAAAATCGCGAAAAAAGAGTTATATTTGCTTACGGTGCCTAAACAGTTAGAGATAGATGACAACTATGCATGTCAATATTATTTGCCTCAATTAATTTTTAAAAAGTAACCGCGACTGCATATGTCTATCTACAAAAATTGTCCTAAATTATCGATAAAAAGTTATTAACAATAGAAATGTTAAAATACTTCTCTTTAAGAGAGTAACTTAAGAAGGAAAAAAAATCATCTTCAAATTTAATGGTTATTTGTTTGGCCTCAGTTCGGTGGGTCAGAGCTGGAGGATAACACCAAATGCCGCACAACAGGCTAAAACCGCATGACCCACAACCAGACGAACATGCAACTAAAAGAGCATGAGATAATTTTAATAAGTTTAACATTACTTTTAATCAGTATACGCATGCATCTGAGAGCGTTCAGCAAGTATAAAGTGCACCATGAAATTTACAATAAGGATTTTGTACAATTTTGAGAAGAAAGGAAGAATGCATCTGAAGACGGGGAACATACATCCCCGAAACGTAATGTGAAAGTACGAACTGTAAAGAGTTTGTGCGTCCTTAATACATATAGTCATAAATAAGTGCACTGCCAACTAATTTAACAAGTTAAAAGACAACATTACTCTTATCTAATTTATATAAAACGTCTTTAAAACTTAAAATTTTGACGAGTACAAGAATTAAAATGAAATGGTGCGTCGAAAACGAAAATTCGACCGGCGTTAATCCCATGAGATGGTGTAGTGAATACGATCAATTTTGTACTAAATTGTATTATGATGAATTTGAAAAATTAGAACATTAGGAAACACTTTTTAATAAAACAGTAAGTAAAAGTATTTAGATTTTACAATATAGATAGATTTTTTCCTGAGTAAAAGAAGGTTAGTCTAAGAAAAATCCCAAACAACATCGGGTAATCAGCTAGTATTTTTATAAATTAAAATTTTTTTAAAAGATTATTTATAAACGTTATTTCTTGTTCCAGTGTGGAGATATACTCAACAAACCGATTAAACAACTTTCATGAAACGTCGACAACGAGTCCATGCGATAATTCCACTCCTGAATTGAAAGTTTACACGCAGCACTGGGACACATTACTATAAAATGATACAATAAAATTACATTTTATCTATTAGTTTATATTACATTGGTTTATTCTCCTTTTTAATCATGTGAATGCATTAAAAGTGAGTACGAAGTGTGAAACGGATTGGACTGTTTAATCATGTTTTTTCTCTTCTTCTAATATTGGCCACCAAATGATATGAAACATTTTGAGCATATTTTATGAGTTCCATAAAAATTTTCAAATATTACGTTTTATATATTTCTGACTCTCTTTTAAACAGACGAGTCCGTAGATGCCAAAGTCTGAAAGCAAATGTTTCTCAATAGGTTCATTAACGATCTATATTCTACAAATTTTTTGAAAAATTTATCCATAATCGGAAACAGAGAAAAAAACTCATTTACCATTTTTTTTTCTCCATCGCTGAAATGCGTAACCATCTCTCAAGCTCAGGTTTTACCTCAAGTCACATTTTTGTTGTAATTTTCCGTTACACAAGCAATTATATTTTCATGTAAATCCAGAATGAACTTTTGCTACATATCACTGCATACGATCCATAGCTTTTTGACCTTTTTCTGTCCTTAACGCTAGGAACATCACTCTGAGATGAGTGGAGCAGACTTGGCGTATTTTGAAGTAAACTAATAATATCACGTTGGACACATTTAAACTGCGTAAAGCTGAGTGGGAAAAATTAAGGAAATCTTAATTAACTTGTAATTAAATATTTTTAAATTAATTTACTTTCGAGTGAAACTGTTCAAATTATAAACAAAATAATTAAAAAATCAATTTCACTTCTTCCTTCAATTGAAAATAAAAAGTAAACCTACACAAACCACAATTGCATAGCACCAGCCCAAGAAGAAAAAAAAACATGAAGAGAACTGTAAGGTAGCCCCAAAAAAGATTGCTTCATTCATGATCCAATACTTTGCAGTAAGAATAAAATACAATATATACTCTGAGCTCCGGACATCTTTTATTGCACATTTGGTCGGCGACGTGCCTGTGAGGTACTGGCGTTGTAAATGTTGTATATTGTTTGTATTATTTTAGCATTCTGAAGGAGGTAAATGAACTAATACTTCTCAAAAAACGTAAAAATCTTAGATTATATATTATTATATAATACCGTTTTGGAGACATACAAATGTCAAATTATTTAACTAAAATTGTTTACTTTCTGCAGGCGATCTGTAATAAACCTAAAACTAGCATGTGTTTTGTAATTATTGCAAGAAAAATTCATATTTGAACTTTTTTTGATGTTTACATATTTTTCTCACAATGGGGATACAATAAAAGTAACGCGGGAGGTTCAATGCCAAAAACTAATTCCAATGAACCATGAAAAATACTACTCAATTAAAATAAGTATTGCTGTCGATCAAAGTTATCAATCGCAACCAATTGAAATCTTGGAGTCAAAAATGTAAGAATTATATATTTCTCTTTAATATCTGTGGTGTTACATACGATCCCTTCCATCATGATGTTGTTAAAGAGAGTGGTTATTTCCTCCTGCTCATGGCGAATGTCTGGCCATTACTCTACGGACAAAATATAGCCTCACCACGCGTCATTAAGATTTTTAATATTCTAGACATATGGCGCCCTTGCATAGTTTTAATGCTTTGGTATATGCTTGTCTAGTTATAGAGGGATTCACATTGACCAAAGCCATTTTCTAAAAGTTACGATGTACAGTTAAGAGAATAATGAAATGAGTGACATACATCATATTATATACTTTCATAATGTTCTGAAATATATTATTAAAAACAGTTATTCACCTCTTTCACATATTTGTTTGGATTTTCATAATTTTATTTTGTTCTGAAACTTCGTAAATAAAGAAAGACAACTTGTATTTTTAGAAAAAGATTCGTGAAACATTATTCCTGTACATCTTCTAGTTTATATTTTATTTATTTACATTTCATTTGATATTGGTTTCCTTTCATCTTGTATTAAGTGATCAAAAACAATTTTACTTCAGTTGTAATTTAATCTTTAATTATTTTGATAAACCATTCTTTATTGGAACCAATGTCCACGTTTTGATTTCATTGTTTTATAACTGTGTGTTTTATTTTTCATTTTCTCTCTGAAGCTGGTATAAAATACTTATAAGTATATTGATTCTTATATATCTTATAATGTCCGATTGTAAACATAACATCTTTGTGCTCACATCATATTTCCTGGTTATAAACTGATGCAATAATTTGTAATACTTTGGACTCCCACTAATAATTATCCAGACATATTTTAACCGAAAAATATTTTAAACGCATTTCTTATGATTGCTACTCTACATCATAAAAATCCTCTGTCTTTAAAAAAAAAATTTGCTATGAATTTAATTAATGCCCTCAAAATCGGTAGATAGAACGAAATCATTGTTAAATTACATAATAATTACAACTGTAAAGTGCAGAACGAAGTACACAATTGAGTTTTATTTTTAAACAATCTTAAATTATCGGTTTGAAAGTACCCCAGTTATAGAAATTATAATTAAGTCTGAATATTCAGTCATGCATTACTGAGAATAGCATTTGTAGACTAACAAATGACTTAAATCACAATTGAACGTGAATTATTCCGTATTTATATTTTGAAATGGTTCTCACTGAAGATCAGAAATAAATTGCATCCTCGCTTACGACTCTCGCTTGGAATCACATAAAAGTGTTTACGTGAGTTTCAGTATCCTCTCGAAGCCAGTGACGGTACGTCGTTGCTCGCATGTCTTTCACGTGTTTTGCCGGCAAGTAGCAGGCGATTTATTTAGCGGACAACCTCACTGCGACGACCCATCCCTCCCTCCCTCCCTCGCCCCACCTCCCTGTCTCCTGCCTCGGTCGGGAATCGATACGCTAGGCCCGAGGCTCGAGGCCGGCGAAATCCCCGTTGTCACGTGACAGCGTCGCGTGGGGAGCCCCACCCCCCGAACCATCCCTTCTCGCGCCTCACCGAACCCTCTCCTGCAAACCTCCCTTCGAACGCACGTACCTGAATTTTTTTTTTTCGCGGACGGAAATATATCAAACGTTGGAACGTGGGCAGAAATATTATAAATTGACGTGGGACATGTACTTCACGCGTTTTTTACTTGGTGGGTTGAAAAAAAAGTGGCAGGAATGATCGCGCATGAGAGAGAGAACGTCCCGTGCAGGTCAGCTGCTGCAAGGTGTTCGATCTCGGTTGGAGGTGGTGTTCCCTTCCAGTGAGGAAGGGTGGCGCGTAGGGTATTCACAATTACAGAGCGGGAGCAGCAGCGGGGGCGGCAAGAGCTCACGTAATCCCTCACTGCCAGCCACCGCCGTCACTGCTACCACCGCCACTGCCCGCCTCTTCCTCCACCGCCACCGCCGCCTCAGCCACGAATGCTGCCGCCGCCACCGCCGCCGCGGCGCCGCGGGTCGATGGCTACAGGGTTGCGGGATTTGCGTCGCATTCCCGCAGCCACCGGAGATCCACCCCCGGGCCATCCCCCGAGTCTTCCCCCAGAGTCCACCCCCGGACAACGCCACCACCTCCCGGTGCACGCCTAGTCACTCGCTCCCCCTCCCCCTCCCGACTTCACTGCGCCCCTGTGCGTCGTCCGTGAGGTTCGTCGTGCGACACTAATTTACGAGGCCCACTTGGACAAATAAACCTGTCTACCAATTAATATTATTTACTTTGCGCAAAGGGTATAGAGGCTGTTTATGTACAATAGCCGACCGAAAATTGCACAAGTGCGGATTTTGTCGAGAGGAATATACTCTTCCTTCCCATTTTACACGAGCAGATTGACAACTCCTAGTATTAATCTCCATGAAATATGTGTACACATTACTAACAATCTTCTAATGATGGAAATGTGACAGTCGACCTCGTTAAAGGAGATGAACTTATCAATACTATATAGTTAAGTGAATTAGTACACTTCAACGAAATAATTTCTTGATAATAACAGCACAAAATCATTCGATGTACGTTTTCTTAATANTAGTTAAGTGAATTAGTACACTTCAACGAAATAATTTCTTGATAATAACAGCACAAAATCATTCGATGTACGTTTTCTTAATAATAGAGTTTTGGTTGATTAGGATTATTTGTTAAAAAAGTAATTCTGTTCAAAACACCATTGTACCGGTAAAATTATTGTGGAAGTTACTGTATATTATGTATCAATAAGAAATTTATAGTTCAACTACACAAAAGGACACACGATGATACATGGTTAAAGATGACATTTTACTTCAGGTGACCTATAGTACTAACATGAAATAATTCAATTGCGACTCTTCTGCTATATACTATTGTATTATCTTAGTTTGAAGCTTTTTCATTTCTCTATTTTACCTGGTTGTTTTATCTAACGTTGGTCACCGTCATTGAATATTGCATTTTGCTCGAAAATCGTTACATTAATTGAGGTTTTTGCTTGTCAGTTTCGCATCGCACAAATCCAAAGCTCATTAGAATTCATATTACATATTGATACTTCTATATTTATGAATTATACATGAGAATCCTTCATGCGATGGTATATATGATGTATTTGATATTTCAATAAAAGTGAAATGGAAAGAGTATGGATGTTTGGGGATGATACATTGTTTCCCTAACACGAAACTCCAATAACATGAAATGAAAACAAAGAGCCTATTGAGAAAGTTTCACATTTGTTTCTGTACATTGACTCAATAATTATGTTCAGGACATGGTAATTATTCTGTAGAAATATCAGTGTATCGGAAATTTATGTCAATATCAGATTCTTTACCAGTGTAAAGAAGGGAAAAGTTATTTGAAGAGAATTTCATCGGGATACACTGAGAATAATATGTTTGTAAAATTTACATATTCGGTGCAGAGTTAATACAAAGATACAAGTCTCTCTAATATAATAAATACATTTATTCTAGAGATTTTTGGGAAAACATTTTTTTAAATATAAAATTAATTCAGATTTGCATATTTTGAAATGTATTTCAGGTTTCAATATTTAAACCAACAATTAAGGTACCAATTTCTTATGGTTCTGAGATTGCGTTCCGCGGGAGAAATACTTTTTTTTTTAATTTCACGTCACTAAGTTAACTTACAATTTCTATCATTCATCTGGAGATCCATCAGCAACTGACGTCAGCAGGATGACTAGGACGAAAGAACTTGTTGAAGTCTGAACTGATATTTTAAAATATTATTTTCCACTCAACATGAGAATGGGTGAAATGATAATGAAAAAAGGAGAGAACAGTGTTGCCGAAAATATCTTTCTCTGGTAATAGATGAATGGTCAATTTCAACCATCATATATTATCAAATAAATAAATGAGTAAATAAGCAAATTCCCTCAGGAATATCTCTTAATCGTCAAAACTCTTCCATTTTTTTCTGATGATGCGAACTTGACCACACAGCCGAGATACAATTCATCTTACGCGAAATCTTACGATTACACATTTATCACTATAATTACTGTATATTTCGTTTTAGATGTGATGAAATTTTATTAATATTTTCACCTCATTTTAATTAGGTGTTGAAAACGTGGTTTATTTGATAACCTGATATTCATGTGCACAGATAATTTCATCACAAATCAACTATGTAATGCACGAAACGTTTGCAAATTAAACACAACATGCATTCATGAAAATACTTTTCGGATGATGTTTTAAAATAAAGAGGATTCATTTTACATTAGTATATGCTGCATTTGGTTCAAATGGCGTGTATACGAACAGGAGTGGAACACCTTAAACACTATTACAAACAACTTTATCTCTGCTAACAATGAATCAAAAGAATAAGTTCTCAATAAAAAATTACCTGATTGTTCTTTAATTTGTTTATTTTAGGTCGTTTTTTAATATCTCTGGTCATCAGCGACTACAAGAAACATTACAGTTATATGGCTAAATTAATTGTTACATTGAATGAGAATGTTTCATTGTTGACGTTGATTTTTCATTGTTTAACCCTTAACAACCCACTAGTGTTCAACGGACACATTTTCAAATTGATCTACTGAAATATTGTATGACGAAATCGCTTTATAAATTCTCCTCCTATTGGTTGAGCTCCACAATGAAGTAAATAAAAGTTTGTAGAAGCACAGTGTTTTATATTAATTCAACAATTGTTGAAAAGGCGTCATAAGAACCCAGATGTGTCCATTAGACACTTCAGAAATTTATCAGAATTTTCAAGTTTGAACCTATCGAATAGAGATGTGACCAGATGTGAAATTCGTGAACGAACGATTCCAAAGGAACGAGTTCTTTCAGTGAATTGTTCACCCCTATCGTTCCTTTCGGTGAACGGTCGTTCTTCGTTCATCCAAATATTAAAATTTTTCGCTACATTTAGAAAATTGAGTGATANTTCTTCGTTCATCCAAATATTAAAATTTTTCGCTACATTTAGAAAATTGAGTGATATCGTAGAAAATATATCTGTTTAATAACAGCCAAGCCTCTTTTATTGATTACATCAGAATAAACAAATAGTAAACACCGCAATGTAAAAACAAAATATGAAATAACGTAATTGGAATATAAAAGACCTTAACACTTTTACGCCGGTAACTGAAATCTGTCACAACAAATATCGTGTTCAGTCCATCTAAAGGTCATATGATATATTCAACAATACATCAACAATCAAAAGTTTTTCATAAACACTGTTCCTACTCCCTACGCCGTTCACGAGTTCGACACAGTCTAATTGTTTCTGCGTGTCACTGTGCTCTATTGCTAGTACCAACACACTTCACTGGGTAGGGAAGTTCTTACAGTGGTCCAGAAGCAAAGTAGCATCCTTGACACAAATCGTTTAACTGTCGTACCCGAGGAATAAAAAGATATCAAAAAATCGCTCTAAAATTATGTGAACTCAAATCATTGCGTTTTATTCTTATATGGATATGGTACAAGAATATGGGATACGTAGCATCTCAAATTTCCCTTTCTTTACATAGTTATGATATATAATTATCTTTATTAACTACTTCTAAATTATATGTCTCATATTCTGGCATTAATATATTATTTGGCGCGAGAATGTGAAATTCGTAACATCTCCTCCTCCCCGCAATTTGCTGACAAGAGCGGGAAAACATGTGAACGATGGAACGACATTGAGAGAACGATTCCGGAGAGGGAGTGAACGATGAACGACTCGTTCCTTCTGGTGAACGAAATTTCGCATCTCTACTATCGAAACTTCCATATAATCTGGTTTTAGAGTAAACTATTGCCGTTATTGTTCATATCATAAGTACCTATCGTTATTTGCACACGTGTTGTATATATAAGACAAATTGTTTTTTATCTTTTTTGGAGTCCGTTCTTTAATTTCTGCTACTGCTGACAAACTATGTACTTCCAAAAATAACAACACTCGTAGTATGCGTGTATTTTAGTTTGTCATTGCAATCCTGTTTTTTTAATTTTATTTGGTAGATATTTGACTAATGAAGATATCCGACGTGTTTTACAACAGTGATGATGAAAATTAGGTGTCTACTGAAAATAATACTGAAGATGAATATTTCGTTCCAGATAGTCTCTGACAATGAAAATAATTGTACGGAAACAGCATCAGAAGAAGATAGGGAGCAATTGTGCAGCAATGACGAAGACACATTTGATGACGTTGTGAATAATCCTAGTAATTCAGTTATTGAATATATTGGTAAAGATGAGACTGTGGAAAGCAGAAGTAAGTGGCAGTCTTCATAAAGTTGTTCTTCCACCAGGAAAAATGATCTAAAATCCGACGGACAGTTTCAATTTATTTGAAGAGAATAAAAATAAGTCTGAAATAAACCTCTGCCATAATGCAACTAAAGGTGGTGTCGAAACCCCAGATGAAATGGTTCAAGAATTCACAGTTCGACGTAAGACGAACAGGTGGCCAATACCTTGTTTTTGTACACTACTAAAAACAAAAAAGGGCCACGCTGAGAGCAGTTTTGTAATTGTAATTGCACTATGGGAGCCGTTTCAAATAGACCTACGATTGGTGGAACGAAACTTCCCCAGTCGAAGGGGAAGGAGCAGGAGAGAGGCGTTGCAAACTTCACAAATCCAAAATTGCTCTCAGCGTGGGACTTAGAAAAATAAATGAGCCTTTTTTTGTTTTTAGTAGTGTACAAAATACCTTATATGTTATTGAAAATGCATCTTTCATATTATGGAAAAAAATTGTATCCCACTCCGAATCAACGAAAAAAGTATTCTCAAAGAAAAATCTTCATACGAAAATTAGCAACCTAACTTGTAAAACGTCATGTGCAGAGATGAGTAAAGAAAGGGTAAACCCAGTATCACGTTGAAGCAATGCAGGATGCTGCAGGCACAAATAAACAACAAGGTGCAGTTCAAACTGAAGAATCTGCGGTGCAAAGAAAGAAGCACTGTCATATTTGTCCATCTAACAATTTTGAGAAACTGAAAACAATTATGTGATAAATGTAATCTAAATGTCTGTTCTGAGCATTCAATCACGAAAATAATTTTTAGAAATTGTATTAAAAAATAAAAAGTACTATTATTTTTTTAAAAATGTTCTGGTAACAAATTTGTGATTTTTAAAATTATGTTTTGTTAAATATCTTACATTTTGTACGATGTATCCAATGGACACTACTGGTCAGGTACGTTACAAAAACGTACCGGGTTGTTAAGGGTTAAACGGTTAGAATCCACTGAATTTGCCGTATAACATGCACAGTCGTGTATGACAATTTTGAACTTCTTGGGAAGGAGAAATTTCCACTTGAAAATAGTTCATCCTATTTCATGCATTCAACTTGTGATAAGTGCAAAAGATTCTTTGCATTGCAAAGAGCGGAAGGAGAAGGCGAGAGACCGTGAGGGAAAGAGATTCTTCATCCGAAGACGACTAACTGCGTTAATGTTCATTATCGAGTTTACGCCCATTTAGTTTTGAATAATGGAAACAGCTTCGTTGTTTTTTGCCAACGCTTTCTCCGATATTAATATTGGATTTTAAATGGACCTCTCTCAAACTTTATTTAAGAACCATCTTCACTAGTAAAACTCCCTACAATTTTTTTGAAAAAAAAAGAGAAAAAAAGGAAATTGAAAAGACATAGAGTATAAAAGCTGTTTTTAATTTTGTCGTTTCCTTTGTAAATTAGTTTTAATCCAACGGCGGTCAAGTAAAAGCTCACAAAGACTTATGGGCTGCGTAAAGAACATGTTTCGTAGGTAGCTGTGTGGAAGAACTCCCTCTGATTTTCGAATAAAATAAAAGAGAGCTTTGGTATTTTCTCTGGAATTCGTGCGTTTGAGCCTTGTGAACGAGGAATAACCGACGCACTTTACTTTAAGCGACAAAACAGTGGGTACATTTGCATAACATTTACATAGTAATTTTGAAGGTAAACCCGGAGAAAATGTAACCGACGGAATAATTGAGACGATCTTCTCGAGAAAAAGGTTCAACAGCTAGTTTTCTTGTGGAATTACGTTTGCTTACTAGTGGTATTGCCATGTTCAATGGATTTAAAAAAGTATGGAATTTCTTATTATTTTGAATTTATAAGTATTTGTTTTTCACCAATTTTATTGACTGTTTTTGTTGAAGTATTGGTTCAAAATGCGTGCGAGACATCCCGTACAAAATATTTAAAACGTTCAGTTAGTTACAATATAGTAACTAAAATGAACAACTCACAACTTCCGAGTACCTATTCGTGGAGGAGTGTTTGCATCGTCAATGGCCGGGTGAAAATTGCGACGGAACAGGACCTTCTGCACTGACCGCAGGGTTGCTGTCCACTCCACAGCACGTCTGCGGCTAGAGGAGGAGATTCCAGAATCGCGTCCCGAAATGTCGCAATTTTCACCTGGCTATTGGCGATGCAAACTAAAATGTAGGTTTCATCATAAATAACGGAACAATAGAATAATTTACTTATATATATA
>NNCF01126155.1:1579361-1596313 GCA_002313205.1 Laupala kohalensis | reverse complement strand
TATATATATATATATATATAGTGTGTCTAGCCATTCATCACCAAATGTTCATAAAATTATATATATTGAAAAGAAAATTGTATATTTACGAGGAAATTGACTCGTTGCCCAGGAATGCACTTTATTTTTTCCCCGGCGACTTTCAAGCAATTATATTAAGTAGATATAGGAAGATATATCCAGTCAGGCAGCACCAGATGAGAGAGATGAATGCGCCTAGTACTAATTGGTTCACAATATTCATTTAATATAAATATAAGGATAAGTATACTGGATATAAATGGAAGGATATGTAACTAAATAAATAATGAAAGACTTACGACCTTTTATGGACGAATAAGACATATTTTGTGATAAAAAAACACAACGTTTCGACTTCTTTTTAAGTCGTCAGGTGACTATTAGTAGGAAGGATATGTACTTTTAAATACAATGAACTAAATGTAAATATCAGTGACTTCAAAGTAGCGTAATTGTATTTGCTAGCAATACATTTTTTATTATGTTTCTATTTTATTTTCCTCTCTGGTATAAAGTAAAGAAACGAGAAATGTAAAAAATAAGATACGCGTTTAGAACTATTTAAAAACGGGGAACCACTTATTTCTCCGAAGAAGAATCATTTCCAACTCTTAGTGGTAAATGGACCATTATGGGAGGCGTTCAGAAGTCAACACAATTTACTCCATTCTTATAAATTATGAGTTGTTGGTAACGCTGTATTGGAAATTACGCAATCGTTTATGAGGTTACTATGATGTACGTAGGATACAGTTCAACCAACAATTGGTAGAATACATTACTTTCTCTGACACCTGTTCATTTCTGATATCAGAATTTCTTACGAATAACTCACTTAAATGATAAAAGATTTGGAAGTTAATTTTTTACGTAATTTTTAAATATATATAAATAAAAAATTTAAGACTTACGACCTTATTTTGGACGAATAACATTCATTTAACAAAAAATGTTATTCATCCATAAAAATGTCATAAGTTTTAACTTATTTATTTATTCTCGTTATGTAATGGACGTTAATAGTAGTATATTTTTATTATTTATATTATTTTGCCATAGTTTAATTGAGTTTCGTATCGAGACAGAGCGATCCAGGGAATTAGGTACAAAGATCATGATAACTAAAATTAAACCGAGGTTTTTAAAATCATTGATTTTACAGTCACGTTCTGATATGGTTTCTATTACATCAATCTTTCATTAGTCAGAAAATTCAGTTTATACCTAGTAAGAATGCAATACAGTAAATTGAACATTAAAATTACTACAATTCGATTCCATGAGCACAAGAACCACAATTGGCCGTATTTTACTGTGGAAATTATTCCTGCTGCATGAAGGTAACACTTTGGGGTTTGAGATGGAAGCAATTCATTGCCTTAATGGTCCTAGTACAATGCGCTCTATCATTCCGATACCTGTCGTTTGTCATTACAATTTACCTCTCTCGGATTACACTTTTAGTAGACGGAATTATCAGGTAGTCCCCACAAGCTAACATTCTCGTGTACTGTCCAAGCAGAGAACGTTAGTTCATTGAATTGTAGTAATTCGCTTGAAATATTTCTCATTACAATTTAGGGAGAGAAATTAATGTATTTGGTATTAGTGGATAATTTCATAACATATTCAAGATATATTGTTTTTGTTATTAAAATCATTTCTTTTTATCCTTACTTTTTTCAATTTTTTGAAAATACGAATTATGTAAATATTTGGCAAGAACAATTCAAAACATTAATTAAATTGATCTGGGCAAATTTTTGACTTAAAGAATCTGTGAAATATATTTCATTCCACAAAATAATGTCTGATGTCTTACAAATACTTAAAAATACGTTGTTTTAATACGATCGTTTGTTGGTATGTCACCAGAAAATGGAAAATCTTTCTTGAAAAACAACAACAACAACAAAACACACACACAAAACGGAAAAAGTCATATATTTGATTGATAATAATAAATTTTATAAAAAATTCTATTTTGTTTCTTTATCCTTAAATATATTTAATTTATTTTATTCTTGAATATTTGGTCTTTTTTACTTCTATGCATTGAAGAGAAAATTGTCCTCATAGATACATTTTCAAAGAATACTGTACCAGATATTTTCCGAGAAATTTTTATTTTTACCTCTTTAATTCTAAGAAATGTTTTTTATTCTGTAGACATACTGGTAGCATGTATAAATTTGTTTTTTATTATTTGTACTGTAATTTCTCATATTTTAAGCTTAGTTTTGGTGAAACACAATATATTCTGCTAGTTGAAGGATCATATGTACACTATAATCCGTATATTAATTATATAATTGTTATTTGCTATAACACCGATAAGTTCATGTATCTCCGAATTAAAATGAAAACACACCATTTAAAATAACTTTCTTAAGTATGGTGACATGTATGATAGACAATGTTTTTTTGAATTCCAAAATCATGTAGAATACTTACTTATAATTTTATTTTATTTATTATAATTTTTATTTTATTTATTATGATAATTTATTCACCATCATGATTTCATTTATCATTTTAAACGGTTGTAAGATTGTATTTCCTAGCGGGACCACACACTCACCACATATACCACACACAAAACGTTTCTGAACGGAAGTTAAGAGGTACTAATAGTTAAGGGTAATGAAAATCATTTCTCACTTTTTTAGGGGTCATTTTGTCTGCTGTGATATTTGGCGTTGCAAGATCATTTGCGATTTTGAATCTTCAGAGAAGAGGGCAAAAAGTGAATAATTTAAAATTACGTTTAGATGTCCAGGTGTAGTTCTAGTTTCAAATCAAGAACATGTTCTGTTTTATAATAGTTAGCATAAATTTGATTTTTTTTGTGTGTTTTAATTTCAAAATTTTATTACGCTTTATAACAATTGAAAGTACTTTCATGAGTATTTTTTCATTCAATTACTTGATTTAGGACAATTTTGCAATTGTGAAAACAATTCAGCCACTGGGAATTATTCAGTCATTTTCTGATACTGATTGGTTCATTAAATTTATACATTTACAAATTACATTTCATACCGGTAAATTAAGGCCGTCATGTCACATCGTTTTTACACAATCCAATAATAATTATATGTCAAAGTCTTTATCGTCAATATTTTACGAAATATGTAATACAAGTTATAATATTATAATAGGCAGCTATTAACGTTTCATTAAAGTACAAATTGGATAATTTTGTACAGATGGTTCCAATGGATCGTTAGTATTAATGACCAAACGCTGTCCTCCAAATAACAAAATTGTTTTTAATCATAGAATCTATCGATTTCATGGTCATAATCATGAAGGCAAATGATCCTTCCTCCCAAGAGAAAGATAGCAGAAATTAGAGATCATGACGCCTACTCTACTGATGATAATGGGAACTGCCCTGAAAATAAACTGTTATGTTCGTTTGACACAATTCATTAGTGCTGGCAATCAAACTGAATGGTCCGACTTCATCACTAGTCAAAATTGGGTGTGTATATTTCGGTGTATCACCTACAACTATTGTACCATTGGATAGTAGTGTTGGAGAAATGAAAATTTTCGTACGTAATTAAATGATTGAGGAAATAAGCCTTTGTACAAATTTTAAAATTTCTACCGATTTTTTATTTTATTTTTTTCCACGTGAGAAATATTATCTCTATCGTTTAAAAACAAGTGGACATTTCCACTACCTCTATGAACGTGTGAACTAGACGAAAAAAAGAAAAGAAAGAAGAATGCTTGTTCGGACTGCGATTACGTAAAGTACATTCACAAACCAAACTGAATAACAGAATAAATAACTGAAAATAGATTAAATATAGTCAAATAGATGAGGATTAATCAAACAATAAAAATAATTTTTGAAAATACCCGTGGATTACATGCTCAACTACCTCAGACTTATCCAAATATGATTTCGACGCGTAAACAAGAGAGATAGTGTAGGATGAACCTCGGTAACTGGCCAACTGTAATGTAAACGGTTTCCGACCGAACAAGAACATGAGCCGTTCGCCGTGCAGCATCATGCCATTTCAATTTCATGTCCGCCGCGTCGTTGGCTACATCGCTCTGCTAGCGCCCCTGCCGGCGGAACGGCGTTCTCGCGTACGCTATGCAAATTTGCACAACGGACGGTCTCTGTGCTGCGGTAGCGATCGGAATATGGAATGGTTGGTGATGCAGGTGATGAAAAGGTTGATGGTGGTGGAACAGATGGAATGGAACAAGTTGCTGATGGAAGGGACTTCGGACAGTACGGAAAAAATATATAAAAAAAAATCTGGCACGTCTCACTCTGTTTAAAAATTACGTAGTTTGATATTTTTGAAATCGATTCGGATGCCCAATATACTCAGAAATGCTTTGTTCTATCCAAATGTTGTTTCTCATGTAATACAAATGGTGCATTTTGTTTAAAAATACTTACTTCGTTTTTATTAAATTAGTTTACTATTTAATGTTATTTGTAATAATTAGCCCATTGAACCTCTAATCTTGTTCTTCTCCGTCTAATCATGAATTTTGAATTTGTGAGGGATAGAGAAACTACCAGGAAAAGTGAGGTACTACACGGACATTTATCAGAAGTAGGTGAGGGAAACCCGTGATAACATTAACACGGTCAAGCGCAGGATCGAAATATCACAAAGCATTGACAACGGTGCATCAGTAGTATGTTGTTGGATAAACTGTTTTTTTTTCTTCATTCCAGTCTTTGTAGGCTCTATGTCGACTTTATAAAAGAATTTGTTACTCATGGACGCTTTCTCATTGCCCAAAGGATTGCTGGGGATGACGACAGAACCGTTAAAAACTGTTTTGGATATTAAAAACAATTTGATTGAGACTTGGACAAGTTCTCTTTCAATGCTTTTAGTATTGAAGTGATTATCACCGGTATATTATTTTATCGTTGTAAGATTATTTCAGAATTAAATTGATGTCATGCATGTGTACTTTCGTGTTGGGCAACTTAGTCAAGATATTTTGCATACCGTTAACATATCCAGTATCACAGTTATCGATAATCATTTGTTCCTGCAGTCAGTATTCAATATCGTTCAATGTTCCGAAGTACGAATATTATAAATCCTTCCACAACTGTAAGAACTAGTAAATGTTTTGCATAATAATGTTATCTTGTTTTAATTTATCTGACATTGTCATGAACTGAAAAGACTAAGAGTTCGTGAAAGATTAAGTAAAGTATTAGAGCACTCTACAATATTTTGTGTAAATCTAGGAGACTTTGTCCCAAACGATAACGAAATAAGGCACAGTACGAAAAATGTATATATTCCAACTTTAGCGGTTTCTCTAAATAGATCACAATTCTGTATCAAACGTCATCGTGAAATAACGAGTATCGATTACCTAAGGTTGAAAAGAATAGAAGTTTATTGAGAGAATCGTCATTCATTTTTAACTCATGACATGTGAATTCGAGGAGTTTGAAGGAACAACCTAATATCTTTGGTTTTTACATAGCAGCAAAAGTTAAATAACTAAAAATAATTTAGTGTTACAATACAAGTTAAAAATACCACAATACCCTTGGGTAGGTTGCAACGTACCATAACTTACTTTCCTTGAAAATAGACCGTCAGTAGAGGACACCTTCGTGAAAAGCGCAGACTGATTCTTCACTTCTGACAAACGTAAGGCTTGACGTGGAGTCCGCCAGCATTGATGGCACGTACAAGAGAACTCGAGTCAGCTAATCACCGGAAGGTTAATTAATATGGATATACACCACCCTCGTCTGTCTCATCGGCTGCACGACGACCTAATCCAGCCAATCAGAATGCCGAGCCCAGCAACCGTTCCGTCCAGCAACCGGTCATCGTCGACAGCGCTAAGCGCCACCGTGGTCACGTGCGATTACGAACGTCAGTCGCGGCGGGGAGTCCCGGGGAATGGTACATGCTAATAAGGGCAAACGGTTTGTGAAGACAAGGTGCTAAACGGGTTCATCGGGAAAGTCTGCGTTTAAACAGTGAAGACCTTTTTAAATATCTGAATTTCATTTTGATATTTTCTTTTCTTATCACATGTTACCAGGGGACGAAGGGGTGTGCGCTGCGCTCTGTGCCACGGGTCGCCCGAAAGTTTTTATCTTCCATGTATTGTAGAATAGTTATACTATGTCAGAAACATTCGCGGGCTTGTGAACATAAACTTGCCAAATCGGATGAGTGGTATAGGAACGCGTAAAGGGCAAACAAACATATTTGGAAAATAAAATACAACACTATTTCATTGATACAGAAAATTCCAAAGAAACTTTTTGTTTTGTCAAAAGTTCCTTAATGTTTACATCAAATTCGTAGATCTAATTTGTTTTAAATTACATAACAGCATTTTACATTGACTGTCAGTATGCACATGAATAAATTGCAGACACTAAAATCCACTAGCAGAAAAAAATATTTTAATAATGCTAAAATGTGCTATTGATTTGTGAAATAATTACAGTTTTGTTTGTATTCTCTTGCCGTTCTAACTCATTATTAGTGACCAAATTAAAATATAGTTCGTGTATATGCATTGGTCGTTCCATTATATATGATTTATTTCATTGCTGTGGACTGGTCCCGGTAGCAATTGTATAAAATTAATAAATTCCACATACTCAAAAAGTTTAAAATAAATAATGGCGTAATTAACATAATGAAATCCAATACTAGCCAAGAACAGAAATGAATATAAATGTTTCAAATAATTTCATTTATAGTCCCTTTAGCATATTACTTCATTGCTTTGCTGCCTTAAATTATTCATTGAATATTCCCAGTCATTGAAGACAATTGTCGTATGTATTAAATTGTTCCATATTTTGCTTTTTGTTAAATTTTCTCTTTAAACTAAACAAAGACTGAATCAAAACAAACACTATTATGTATATTTATGGTCAATGTCATTTATAAACTGTTTTTTGGTCACATTTTCTTTCGTTTATTTGTGTATTTTTCGTACTTCCGATTTTTTGTGTTTATAAATAAGAAAATTTTGTTTGTGAGCTTTATTACTTGTTATCTATTATTCTGGACAAGAGTTCTATTATTCAAGGTGTTCTGGAAATATTTATGTTGTGATACTTCATTTAAATTATTTTGGATGGCTACGATTTTCATAAAGATATTTTTAACAATATGTTAAATATCCTTTTATTAAATCTTTCATAATTTACCTTTCACAACAACAAAGACACAATTTTTATACGATTTTATTTAATTTTTTCAAAAATTTTTGTTTTAAATTCGTATGAAATTCTTTTTCTTTTTTTTATAGCTTTGAGACTACAATTACAAATATAAAATTCATCATTCATTACCAATAATACGTAGGTCTTGAGTACATTAAAAATTAGAAACTCTTTTCTGGATTAAGTTACTACCAACTTTACAGCTTATCGAATGAATGATGAAAATATCAAAATGATGCCATTAAATATTATCTGACTTACTGTCTAGTGAAAGGTAATTTAGAAAGATTGTTTTCATTTTAATAGAAGTTTAAGATATTCAATTTGTTTGGGCAAGAAATATTTGTTTTTTAAGTGACATATTTTCTTTTTTGTCTTTTGTAGATATTTAAAGAAAACAATATGGTCACCAAAATGTGTGTAATATAATCGACGATAGAATGAAAATTGATGTGACGTCGAAGACATGGAAAAAAGCACCGATCCATACCTAGTTAACATATTTGAAGGCAGTGCTCTTCAAGTTTCAGAGAGCCCAATGTAGATTTTCGTGTAACAACTCAATTCCCACATTAAATTTAAGATTCAGGTGAGCCATAGAACTGGCCAGCCTGAATGGGCGATGGAGAGTAGGGGAGAATCCGGTGCATCGAGCGACCGGTTTTGGGGTCACCGGGGGTGGGTTTTGCTACTGGGAGGAGAGCTATTCGGGAGGTCGAAGCCTCTCGGAGTTGTACTCGATTGTGAGAAGTGGCTCCGCTGGTTGGTGTTCGATGAATCAGCAGATAACTGTTGCCCCGTTCAATTGACAGCGGGTCGATGTGCAGCGGTGGGGGGACTGTATGAGGGGCGCAGCGTCATACTAAGACCAATGACCAGCACTTCTCTTTATAACGGGGTTCTATAGCGTTGGAATCCCGACCATCCCCCGCCACTCCACCCCTACTACTCGCTTTTGCCTCGAAATAAGAGAAGGGGTAAGAGAAGTGGTAGCAGGGTGGAAGCGAGCGACCTTTTTAATCGTTCTGAGTTATGGGCAGGAAACTTCAGTGCCTAGGGCGCGCACGTAAGAATTTATGAAGACAGCCTGTACATGCGATAAGGCTCGGGATGAGTGGCTGGCGAGGGCAGGCCGGCGTTGCCGTGACATAGCCGATAGGATAATTAGCCGGGAGGTGAGGCATGGAAGGGCCGGCCCTGTTGGGAAGTGGGCCCACGTCGTCACTGCCACCTCGGATCTCGGCTTCGCAACGCCTGTCGACACTATCGCAACATGAGGGAGCTTACTTTTAGAACCTGCACTGGAGACTTAGGATTGTTTTGATTTCTAAGACGTGCATCTTTGCTGATGAACAATTAATTTTTTATTATTCTTAATATCGATATTTTTATTTACAATTTAGATTTTTTTCTATTACTGATTTTAATTATTAACCCTATTTAGGAGGTTAACGTTCACAATTGTGGAATGTTATTATTTTACTTTAACTATTAATAACCTTTCGGATAAATAAGTTATAAAAATTTAATAATATTACTACTAATTTTTGGGTATTAAAAATATAAAGAATTAATATGTTGAAGAAAGAAATGATTAAAAAATAATTATTTGATTAAAACATTTTAAAGGACATTTTGAGGAACACTCCTCACTTTTAACAAATTATGGTTGTAAAAGAAAGAATTGTATTATACTTTCTATCAATTCTTTCTCTCCTAGCGTTTCATTGTTCTTTCTTTTTTTTTGACTTGCTAGAAAATCGTCGTAGACTGCCATCACATGTTCCAGGCGAAAGTCCGGGACCTCGGAAGGTGAATTTTTGCAATGGAAAATTACAATACGTTGGAGGTGATTAAATCTGTAACGTAACGCTAACGCCTTATGTATGTGTCTTATCAGGAAGAATACAAGTTGTCAAATGCAGTTTTCTTTCGAGATTAAAGTGTTGTAATATTTCTCCCAAAACGTAGTCAAAACTGTACTTAGAACGTCCATAATAAATCTCTGTATAATTTTCTCGCCCCATGTCACACGACACGGTTTTTATTGAGTAAGATCCACCAACTTCTCACCTATTTGACATAAATGTGTTTTCGTAATTCCAATAAGCAAACCAATAGTTGGCCTCCAATGACTGGAAGACTATAGTTGGCGTCTTGTAGACACCAATGGCTTAATTTTAAAAGACAATTACCTTCACAATCATGTTAATGCCAATGATTCGTCTGCGGAGTACACTCAAGCCAGCTTCTGGCGTCCATTCCCTGCCCTGACTCCTCCTCCACCAGCTAAAGCAGCATTTCTTGAGGACTGGCGTCGCGTCAGCTACTAGGGCTGTACTAGCCGCGCCAATGCGCGGCATGGACAGATCAAGGTCAACTGGAGAAACGAAATGGTGACTGCTTATTGACTTCGTGAAAACGCTATACAAGTTCTTCAGTTCAGAGGAGAAAAATGTAGACTGCATGGATAAAATAATCAAGGAATTCTTACGCACTTGGTCTGACTTTCAAATTATGAAAAATCTTGCCGCATAAATTTTTAGTAAAAGATACAAAAAGGTTAGTGGCATATTTGGAGTTTTTACTTTTTACGTTTAAAAAATAGCAATGTTTGTGGAAGTTGGAAATGTCCACTTTTGTTAAATTATTCTTAATTAACCACATACTTGCCTTCACATAGTGCCTGGTTATTGAAGAAGGGAATAATACAGCTGGTATGCTCTTTAAATTCATAAAAAAATATTTCATATTTTTCAATAACTAATGTTAATTTGTGAACGATAATACATAATATTTGCCAATAAAGTAGTGTAAATACAATATTAATTTTATTTCTAGACGTGAAATAAAATATTAACACACACACCAACAAAACATCTGATTTGAATTTATGTATTTAAATCATAAAATTCGTGCCAGTGCAATATTTACAATCTAACTAATTTTTTTTTACGAATTCCTTATACTCATTGACTACTCTCCCTTCCTGTTCATTTTGATGTACTTCCCCCTTCCCCAAACTCTAATCCTCCCAAACCCCGGCCAGCCCACACCGTTCCTCCACCCTACCCTACGCGTCCGAGACAGATGCGCCAGATAAGTCGCACCTCTGCGCGCGGCCCGCCGGACAGAATGATTTAGGCGCACCATCGATCCTCGCAAGTCCATTTGCGCCCACAATGGCACTTAGCCGTGTGCGTTGTGTGCGCGACCGGCCGATGGCCAGTGTCGACCGCCACTGACCTCCCTCCCGCACAGACGCACCATGCGGCGAGACTGATCGAGAGGAATTTTGAATATTGCTCCCTAGAGAGAAGATCATCTCGACTTTGCCATTACTCGAGTGATATTAACGGAGATGTAGTGGTTTCAAGGGCCATTTCATGTTATATTTAATGTTATTTTTTCTTGAATTTTCAGAGAAAATGATTTTCTCGCCATGTTTTGTTACACAAAAAAATACTATTTGAAATTTCATTATTCAATCATGAGATACGATTTGAATACGTGTGTTCTTGTAAATACTTAAAAATTATAAATTTTGAATTATATATTAGCAGAAAGTTATTTTATATTCCTGACCCATATTTTCTCCGATTTTCTATTGGTTCTTGATTGAAATTGGCCATTGATTAATATTGATGGGTATCAGCTAAAAAAAGTATTTTTAGCAATTAATAATTTGCTTTCTTTTGTTCTGAAAAAGTAGCTAGAAGTTTAATTAATATTACGTACGTTTGATTGAAGTATGATGAGAAAAATTAAAAAAAAAAATTAAACTTTAAAATTAATTTTTAGCGATAAATGTTGAAGTGTAAAATTACGTTGATCATCTGATGTCTACTTGTTACTACTTGTACATAAATAATCCTAATTGTCAAAAAAGCAGTTGAAAATTGTGTATAATCACGTTGGGGTATAATAAGCTAGTTTACTCTCCGAAAACCAGAAAGGGACCATACAACCCATTCCGATCAAGCGGCCAAAGCTAGTGACATATATATATCCATTTATTATTACAAAATAAATTGTAGATATTATGTGCAAATTCGACAATTTGTGACTGAAGAGAAAGCAAACTTAATACAACATGTATGTTTCATACATATCATTATTATTTATTATCATTCATGATGTTCTTTGTGGGCGTGTGTCCCTAGAAGCAGGAAACATGCCACGGGAATTTGATAGATAAAAAAAATTGAGTACTGTTACCGTCTTCTTCTTCCCGATATCGTTGACGAAAGGAAAGTTCAAATGATACAAACTAAAGTATATTTACATCACTTGTTTATATATCTGGTACAAATTTAATGCTTATTATTCGAAAAATGTTATGTTTTTTGTAATACATTGAGAGGTAATTTGGAATTAAAAACACAAATATAAAAATACCTGCGTCGAAAAGTGAAGTAATACGTTGCGTATTCTATTATTTTTACAAGATTTTTTACAAGTATACTTGTTGTAGTGAAGATGCAATGTGGTGAATTGTCTGAAAATCAAGAATTTTTTAAACATTTTATTCTTGGTTTTGTAGTGCATCTGTGCATTCTTGAATTCTTGCAGGTTTTTTAACACTCTCGACGTAAAACGTTCATTTTCCAGTGATTATAGAATGTTATATTTAGAAATTATTTATTTTGCTGCGCGTGAGAATAAAATGCTCATTATGTCATTCGCGTATCATCGGTGAACGTAATCCAAATTATTTTCCCCGATAAATTACGTGAAGTCACACTATATTTAATTCAGAGGAAAGTGCAATGTAAATTAATTAGGAAAACGTTTAGGAAAATATAGATTGTTTATCCATTAATAAATGCCTTTGAACAGATAGTTTATCCATTAATAAATGTAATATATGGGTTGATACTGTTAATCGTTTAAAAATTTCGAGAACTTACGTGGGTAGAAAAACTAATTATAAAAAAAATCATCAGTATGTGGAATTCTTGACAAATACTGTTGGTCAAATGGAACTTATAAACTGAGACATGAGAAAACATTAAAATTCGTGAAATTGACTAATCGGTTCTTCGAGAATAAGCGAAATTCACGAATATATGCATACACTTCAATGATACTGTGATGCTGAATAAAATACAATTATTTTCGAAATTATTTGCTGCACATGATTACGCCACTGACACTTATTATGTTAGAGTTTCGTTAGTTCTTCCTTTTATGATTTATTTCCTGTCATTTATTTATTGGTTATTTTACCCGTGTTACATTTATTATAAAATAAATTTTTTAGCCTGATCGATATCGATCGCAGTAATTGTGCGAGCATTGCTGGAAAATAATAGCTAATCGATGCCCGAGTGAATGGCAATAAATAAACACGGAACTGAATTCTCGCAGGTGGCAGTAGTCAAACACGCTTCAGTAATTACCAAGTAGCCCTGAGTCTGCAAACAGTTAAAGAAACAAACGAGGAACGGTTTAGGAAGGTTTGTAATGACTTTCGACGATGAGAGCGGACACAGCGGTTCCCACGGCAACGTTCTACAACGAAAGAGGCGAGAGAAAAACAGTACTAACAAAGATTTCAACTTGACAAAGGCATTCATTGACAACGCGAAAGTCAACGTGACTTTGAGGACAAACATTCGTCTTCTACCTTTGTTGTACTAGTCACTTTTTGGACCACGCGTGGAAAAGAAAACTCTCCGCCATCATTCACTTTCTCTCAGCGCCGAGGAATGCGCAATCCTCTGCGACGGAAAACGTGCTTTGCACGATAATGCTCAGATAAGGGTAATGGACGTGCTTTGCAAACGTATGACGCAAGTAATTTTATCCAGTGAAGAACGAACATTTGGTGTCATGTTCTCGGGGAGTTCAAGAGAAACTAGTACTGTATGTTATGTCAGCTTCAGTCCATCTTCCCGCGGTTTTGGAATAAAAATTTAATTTCCTTTGTTAATAGTAGCGTGTATGTATGGGGCAGTGTATATCTTTTCCACAAGACTATTTTTATTTTGTGCAAGGGACACTATTGTAATTTGTCTTATGTTTGTTCAAAAGTTTTCAATGAATATCGCCACTCGAGATTTCGTACAGAAAGAATATACTACATCTAAATATTCGTATTAATAAACCATGCATTACATACAAACTAGCTTACATGCAGTTAGGTCCGTCGCCAGAATTTTCTTTCGAAGAGGAACGAGACTTCTCTTTCCTCTTGTTTCCTCCAAAATTTTATCTTGTTATGTTTCTGCTTCCAGCTTGGAATCGTATCGTGAGCGTGTAGTAAATGAATCAGATGAAAATGGTTTGCAGGTCCCACGAAATAAAATTGCAACATATGTATTTATGTGAAGATGACTGATGGAGTAAGTTCTTACTTCTTTACTGATAGTCAGCGAGAGTAGTATAGATTGTTAGCAGTGTCACCATATTTTGGGGAACTATTGTTTATTTTATTGAAATGACTCTAATAAAAATTATTGAAAAGATAATGTTAAATACAACATTAATAGATAATTATTTCATTTACAGGTATGTTGGAGACAGTCGACTTATTTCTGAATCAGTTTGCTGAAAATTAATGTCTAAAGGTGAGTGCGATCTCGTAATAGATATAACCCTAATTATGAATACAATTTCATTGATATCTTTTTCCTCTGACCACGAAAAAATAATCATCACATTACACAAACAAATGAAACATTTTTCATGTAACAAAAAGAAATGCAGATATTATCTCCAATTTCTAACAAAATATTTAGAAGTGTTGTTTTATAATGTTATCAACCTAATCAAATTAGTTCAGAGATTGGTGTAAGAAAATTTAAACATTCAGAAATGAGCAGGACTTCTGGAAAAACCCTGACGTATCGATAATCTATTTTAATGTTTTAAATATATGTAACTGAACCTGTAAGTTTAGTTTCACACAAGAAATTGACACGTATGTGTGTGTGTCGTATAGTTTAAGTGTAAGTACATCTGGGACGTTTTGTATAAAATCAAAAGTCATTTAATATAAATAATGAAAAGTTCACTTAAAGAAACAATAATACTAAATATAATTATCAATTTTAATTTTTTTCATCACTTTGTATTTGTTGAATTAATAATTATTAGTATTCTTAATTTTTCGGCGAATTTGTTAAATCAGAAGCTTAGTTCGAGGAGTATACTAATAATGGCTACCCTTTTCAGATTATCCATAAAGTTCGCTTTAGCCTTCATTTTCCGTGACACATCTCACTCTCTATTTCTCGTTGGTTTCTCCTCACCAGAGGGAATTACTGTCTCTCTATCCGTCCCGTGCCTCTGCGTGACCAACCACTTGCCTAGGCGACCTTCCTTTACGTTCCGCTCTTCCGCCATATGCTCCTGCTCTCTAACGTTCCTCTTCTCACTCCCTTCCCCAGCCACACATGAATGATGGAGCGTAACTGAAACTTTGATGCCCTACAGATTTGAGCTTAACGTCCGCTTAGGAGAGGTAATACAGCACTCTGTCTTTGCTGTAGCCTGTCGATTGCCTCGGTCTTCAATAATGCGAGGGATGCTGGGTATTCGCGATAAGTAGTCATTGGTAGTAGGGGACTGTATTAAATCGTACAATGTGTATAAGACAGGGTGGCGATGAAGTTGTTGCCAGATAGATCGGATTGGATGTTAACACACGAGCGGGCGTTGTTACCGAAATGAAGTGAGGTGCGACGCAGTGGAACGAGGTGAGGTTGGATGGATGGGAATGGCAATGGACGTGTTTTGTTAGTGCTGCAAGGCGAAGTTGTTATAGGTCAAGCTTACATCGATGCATGAGTGGAGCCCCTGTTTGAAAGCGAGTTCGCTTTGAGTTTTGCAACGGAATGCTTTATGTGGTGTGAGCGTATGTGGTTTCGCTTCATGTCATAGAAACGATTGTGCGGCATGTTTTGATGAATCCATAGAAAAAGGAAACTCCTCGTCTTAACCGCTATCTATCTTAATATATTGTAGAAAATATAGAAAAGTAATGACCCTGTACATGTATTTACATTATGATTGATAAATGGAGCAATTTTTTAAATGAAATTCTTGAATACCATAAGTAAAAACTAAAAAAAAAACGTTATCTTTAATTCGCACATTATTGTAAGCTATTATATTTTATTTACAAATTCATTTATTTTCTTTAGACAAGATAGAACTAAATGAAAATAAATTGATGAATTATTTGTGAAACACAATGTATTCATCGATGTATAACATATATGACAAACATAACTTACTCATTTACAAGAATGTTATAGTCATTGAAATATAATCTTTCGATTGAAATATAGAAGTTCACAATATCTAAAACAATGAACATTTGTCAATGTAACTACTGAAGGTTTCAGGTAAGAAGATTATAATCTTAATTAACACAAACTATATTTTTAGACATTTACTTTACTTTACATACATGACCAAATATTTCTAACGTTAATGATCAACGCTAAATAGTCATTGGGCACAGGCTGGCTTTATATATCATACGTATCCCATCAACAATTACAATTTTCTTACTACTACCGTGTCCCAAGAGCGCGAACAGAATAGACCGGAAAATACGACCTTGTTCAGCAACATAGAAACTCGGGGTACAACCCCGAACTGAATTCTATTCCAGGAGCAAAGAAGAGAACGTTCCTGAAAACAATTCCTAGAACCACGTAAGGAATGAGGAAAGAGAGGAATGCCAGTAGATACGAGGAAACTCCGCGTAAGCAAAGAGCCGATCCCGACAGCAGCGAAAGAAGAATCCGACACATTTCCGTAACCACCGTGCAACCTGTGACGTGTTCATCCGGCGCCTGCTCTTCGCCGGTCGATAGTCTCATCCCGAAACAAAAGCATTTCATTAATTCAGCGCCGCCTCCCGACTTCTCCATGGTATTTCACCACGACATCGTAAGACACTGACATTCCTGGTCGGTGAGATGTCAAGGAGAAGACGACGTTAGAGCTGCATGAGATAAGATACAAGTAATGTTGGAGTTGAGGATAGAGTAACACAGTAAAAATTGGGGAAATCATTCTAAGGGTGTAAATTGAAACAATAAATATTTGTTCTGAACCTGGTTTTGACATAACAGGATTTTGCAATAAGTACCAAATCAATTTAAGAAAACGTAAACGAAAAATAGTAGTTTCAAAACATTTATTTACAGATACAATTTTTCCCCATTAGTTGCTCTTAATCTATACCAATAAAAGTGAAGAATTCGAAAAATCTGTGGGAAGGAAATCGGAAAAAGTAATCGATGATATTATTTGAAATTTAGTGGACTGTTCTTAAGGATTATTGCAGTTAAAATGCAAAGTATGCTTGATATTGAGCAAGAGCAGAAAACAATTAAAATTGGCTGCTAATCAGTAGATGTGAATATTCACTTGCAAAACTGTTGACAATGAAGCTTACTTGTGTGTCTACTAGAGCTCAATTGCGTTACGCGAGGTGACGCAATCCACTGAATGTATAATCTAAGTGACCGAATCGAAGGAGTAAACTCGAAGGAGTATAAAGAATGATGAAACTTGGTTTTCAAGAACATTACCTAAAAGTGGAATAAAAACCAAAGAATTCAAAGGTCTTAACTATGCTCTTTGTTGATAGCTTTCTGAGTAAAGTGTATTTTCCCTCTGACAGGAGTGTAAAATAATATGTAAGTAAGCACATATAAACCAACTATTCTGAAAACATTGTATTTTTGTATGTTTTCTT
>NNCF01126155.1:1560683-1579151 GCA_002313205.1 Laupala kohalensis | reverse complement strand
TTTGTTGCCTAAACGCAAGAATTATTTATACTTTTAAATAATGGCAAAGAACATCCCAATAATTCAAAAATAATAATGTAATAAATAACTACGACGTTTTTAAAAATATGAAACAAGAGGTTGCTTAAAAAAGTAATTAATTGGAAGATAAAATATTTTCCTTGAAAATGATGAGTAATACAGAAAAGAAAGAATGAAAATAAAACTGAAGTCCCAATACAGCTGCGTGAACTGGCAACCGTCTTGGCACGCCCGGAACAAAACACGATCACATCTTTTCTTTTCCGGCCGAGTGCTTCTCGTTTCGTGGAATGAACCCGCTGTGATCGGTGCAGCTGAACGACCTTCCTTTCGTAACAATTCTCCCTCGACTACCATCTCCGTCTCCCCTCCATCTGGCCCCGATCACCCGAGGAGTGCCTCAGTGCCGTCCGTTTTAAGACACTCACTCTACCCCAGCACTTCTTCATTGCGCACTCCGCGCAAGTTGGACGGAAAACCTGCGGAAACCTTTTTCTTCTTCGCGGAGATCAAGGGTCCCTGAGGGTGGCCGTTCCTGAGTGTGAGCGCAATTAATTAACTTGATCTAATCTAGGTTTCCTTTTGGTGCGAGTTGATTGGTTTGTGTTTCTTTAAGGGCGGAAGCTGTCGTAGCATGTTCTTTGTGTCTGAGGTATAAATGGCGGAAATAAATGAATCAACATGTAATAATTTCTTATTCCGATACCCTATTCATTGTTTTGATTCAAAACAAACTAATTAAGTGTCTCTCATTTCCATTTGCAATATCTGTTGCAATGTAGGGTTAAAATTATTTTCAAAAATATAAATAAACAATCCGCTATTTTCATATTGTACACTTATAAAATACTATTTAAATGCCGACTGAAAACACGGGAATTTCAATCGTAATGCAAATGTTATAACACATATTGGAAAGTTGCAGCGAAATTAAAATATAAACAAAAGTAATTTTTTCGGGGAACAATTTTATGAGCTATTCTCTAGTACGATGTATCTCTGAAAAGTAAACGCAAACAATTATGAAAGAAAAAAGAAAATATAGGAATTAATGCATTACATCCCTATATTTTTCCAAATTTTCCAAATACTTATTCCTTGATCAACGATAAGAATTTCAGCGATGTTAAGGAATTATCTTTTGGAGTCGAGGAAGTTTAGCTTATCACATGCAGAAAACATAGGGATTTGATCGGTCCATAATACCCCATTGGAAACCACCAATCATCCATGACATTGACACATCGTGAACCTGTCATACGTCACTAAGTTTGCAATAACGAGGCTGGAATAAGACGGTGGACCGCTTTTAATTCTGTACAAGATGAATGATGCGATGAAACCAGTGTGAAAGCGTTCCTGTGGATTCCAAGAAAACTATACTATCATTGATATGTACGTTCTGAAATGTTTGTGTAAATGATCCAACTATTTTACTTGATTTTTTTACTTAACATTCATGTCAACGACTTCAAGCGTTTGATGGCTGTATCATCCTGTACAAAGTCCATTGAACACAATTTTTAATTTAATTTTTTAATTTTTCTTTTCTTATTATTATAATGTAAGTTTATGTTGTAGCTCGGATACGTCCTGTAGTCACTTGTAACTCAAATTTCCGTGTCCTGTCCTACCTTCACTTCCATTTGTTAACCATTAATGTTTCAATACCTAATTAAGCCTTTGAGGCTGTAATATCAAAGCCACATCTCAAGTAATAAAATAATTTGAAATAGGTAGCTGCAGGGTTCCCAATCAAATTTTAACAGACTGTAAAACGCTTGGAACTGCGCCTGAAAAGAATTTAGAAAAACACCTATCAATAAAAACACCTAATCAATAAATAAATGAACAATAAATAAAAACAATAACTAAAACATGTTTTAAAAGGAGACAAAAAATGTGATTTAGGAGGAAAATACATATTTATTGTAAGGATGATTTTTTCCATCAAATATGTTACTGCAATATAAACTTAAGTACGTGTTTAACATTGGAACTAACTCTCACTCACTATTCGTACGGTGAAGTCTGAATCGGTCTTTTCATAAAAACAACAGTAGCGCAATATGAAATAATATTTTCAGTATCATGATAAGGATTGTGCAGTAGTAAGCTTTTTAAGGTTGTCGGCCCTTTGCAAACACGGCCTTTTGCGAAGAGGAATTATAGACAGCTCTTTGCGAACAGAAACCCTATTTTTTCTACCTGGGAGAAACTTGAAAAAATTCTGAAAATATTTCCCTCCCGGAACATTGCGAACATCATCTGAGAGAAAGTCCAGTTTTAATGTCGGCACACAAATTATGTAGATTTGAGTAAAACATATCAACGGAGTAGATTAATGTAAGGAATCAGTCATAATATTAAAAGAAATATATTTAAATTTTTCGCAGTTTCATTAAAATCGTTTGTGTCGACAAAAATTTTGTTTATGTGAAAATTTGTGAAAATGACCTTTTTTCTCGTATCGTAAACTAAATCTAATCTTTGTATAATTATTTTGTAAAAACTAACAATTGAATTAACTCCAAATTGTTTTAGATGTGTTTTTTTATAAGTTTTATTAAATTATAATGAAATATGTGGTCTTTTATAAATTTTCAAGATTTTATTTTAAATGATATTTCTTGTAACTTTTGCTAACCTTCGTTAACTTTATCCTTCACATAAAAATTACCATCAAAACAACCTTATTATCGCCATAAAATTGTTTAAACAAATTATGAAGGGTTAAACGCACAAACACACTTGATAATTTGTTACGAGTTAATATTTGTTTGCACATTTTTTCAGTGCAGACTGCAAAACTGAAACTGCTACCTCTTGTATATTTTATTTCCTCCTTCGACGAATGTGCTACGTTGCCGCTGTGATTCAAAACTACTGTTTCAGTAGTTTGAATTTTATCCAGAAGATTGATTATTTCCCAATAATAATTTTACGTTTTTCTGTGTTTTATTTAATTTTTAATTTAATTTATTTAATCAGGAGAGACATATATATTTTCAGAGACATTTGTTTTTGTTGTTGTTGTTTTTGTTGGGGCTTTAGAGCTCGTCAAGAGACATTTGTGCGAAGACAGTTTGAACTGAGCGCTTCGACAACGATGCGCACTCGTAGCCCTCTACAATAGGAAGGGACACAATTTTTCACACAATTGTGTGGTCGTGTCAACAATGAGCTCTTTAAATGGATTTTGTAAGTCAAAGAACAAAGTTAACGAAGAATCACATTGTGTTGCATGCACTAAAATAAACATAGTTTCATGAACAAATTAACATTAATATTATGCGACGTAGAACGTTCCGTTACGAGGTTGTACAATAGCGAATCTTGAAGTACACTTGATGTCATTCAAGAATCCCTTGTCATCGTGACGTCTCTCAACTAAGGATCTCCAAGTGTAGGTGGTGACGTTCCATCGTGTGTCAAGGGCTGTTCTGGAGGGCAGGCGTCGCGGCGCCCTTTGTGTGATGCCGACATCTATTGACGCGGAGCAATGTGCCACATGGCTTCGTTGTTCGCAGTTAGTAACCATCGATCGTTGACACCTTTATGAAAATACATATTTCACTACCGCGCGTTTTCTTTATCTCCTGAATCCTCGATAATTCCATTCTCATTTTTCCACAATTCGCTTTTGTTTCAGAAGTAATCATATTTTCTGTCGCAGTAATCATATTTTCATTGCGTTAATTTGTAAATAAAAGTATAGTAATTCACTCTAATAATCAAGCTGTCTTTCTGTGGAATGCTTCAAATAAAGAATACTTATCTTGAAACAATTCTTTCTTTTGAAAACAACCTGCTTTAAATATTTCTAGATTTTACTTTACCTTTCTCTGCTTCCCAATATTTTATTTTTATATTTATATCCTTTATAATCTATGAAATTATACAAAATTATAGCTATTTCTCTTGTTTCTTTCGAAGTACTATGAACAGTTATGTGACCTACTTGAGGTCTACATATTGCACGTACAATGTCATCTTTTCGTAAATTATTTTTTTTCGCTCATATAACTAATGTATTTCAGGTGTTCTTTGAATAACTGAAATAAACTACTTTTCTAGAAGTACAGTCAATTCAATTAAATTCATTTTCGAAGAAACTGAAAATCTATTATATTTGAAAATGTTCATACCGGTAATAGAGGAGAAGATGGAAATAAGAACAAGCGTTTAATACGACACCTTCGATATTTCATCCTCCAGGTATTGCACTCATGAGATGTATAGAGTATATTCTTATAGAGAAGGAAGTGCGTACCCCGTTCCAGTGATCTACGTGTGAATGTGAGGCGTGAGATACTGATTTTTACGGATTTCTTAAAAGCAAATCGTGAAGAAGATTTCTTTAATTATTTTAAATACACAGGCACACAAAAAGCTCGTGTGTTATAAAGATTAGCTCTATGTGTGTTTATGTGTTTTAACGCGCGGATTCGGAATCCGAGGACAGAATTTCTTCACCCTCCAGTTATTTTTAAATCACGAAATAAAGAAAATACAAATTAAAAAACTGTGCGTTGATGGAGCAATAAAGAATCTGCATTCGGGTCCAGCATGTCAAAATACAAAAGGATGCACTTGGGAACAAACAATTTTTTGTGTCTGTGTTATCGTAAATGTATTGTTCGCAAATATTCTTGGGTTCTTGGTAATCAAATATTTTTAGCGTCTGGTTGTTATGGGGTATTTCCCTTACTATGCCAAAATAATTTATATGTCCTCCTCTAATTTTTGTTCTATGACAAAATTTATATATCCTATGACTAATTTTTATTTCAAATTGGCCTTGGAAGACTAGTTGGATTCTGGTCATGAAGAATCGGTTCATTATCTACGTGTCTTATGAAGGCGGTATCTGAAGCTGTATTGCCCAAAATATGTGACTTTTGTGATGTTTGTTATATTTTTATTACCTGTTAATGTTATACTTATCAATTTGTTTATATGAAGATATTATTATAATTAATTGATCGCTTTTGTTTTTATATTAAGGAGGAGCATGTCACGATTTTAACTTTGGTCGCAGAAATGTGAAATTCTCCTGAACCTTATCGGAATTAATCGGATCCTTGATCGGAATGGATGAGATGACCTCTTGTTACCTTCCGGACTAAATTAGGTTTTTGTTCTCTGCGTGGTATCACTATTTATAACTGCTCTTCGACAATACATTTATTCATTTTAATTCAGCTGCTGAAGTAAAATTCAAAAAAGATGCGCATCTGGAAAACTACGTATTTGTTTTCTTATTAGCAAAGTAGTAGCTATATAAATGAATAACTCTCCTAACTTTATTTGAACATCTAATACATCACAAAGTTTTTGTAATGGAATAAAAGTTATAGTTAGAACCGAAAAATCAATCATCCATTTTTTTAGGTTCTGACAATAACTTTTATTATATTTAAAGTTAAGTAAAGCGAATATTCCACCATCATCTAATTGTAACGAAGTATATTTTGATAAGACGTGTGGCTGTATTAGTTTTAGATTAGTTTTTAGAAATAGTTCTTGGTTTCTAGTGTTAATTTGTATGAAGAGTGAATACAGCAGACAGAATGAAGTTCATTCTCCTGGATTTGGATTTTAAGATTTTATCCTATTCTCTTCTGTATTAGTTATGTGAGTTACGTCTTGTTCGGCTGATGTAAAAAGGTAAGAATATATTGGACGAAAATATTATTTTTTGTATTATATTCCAAATATGTTTTTCGACAACAAATATTATATAACGTGCGTAACAATATTTTAAATAAACTTAGTTTGAATTGCATAAATTGAAGTTAAAGAAGAGAAATTTGTTCGACAATTGATGTATTCGCCGTTGTAATATATTCTAATTCCCTTCTGCGCATTGCAGTCTTCCATCACAGTCCGTTGGCACTGTATTCGTTTTCCAGTTCGACCCGTTAAGTCACGCGTTGTGTTCAAACTCGCAGTTCCAGCGCCAGCAACAGTTGTTTTACACACCGATAATTAACGCCCTCCTGATCGCTCACGTGCTACAAATATTGATTAACGCGTCACTCGTGGATTACGATAATCGTCAGCGAACGCGGGATGCGGTGGCTGCGACGCGGGACACAGCGCTAGTGACTGCGTTGGCGGTAGTGACGAATGCGTTGATAAAATCGATAGCTTTGAAAAAGAAATTTCCCTGAAATTGAAAGTTAAGATACTTTGGCAGACATATTTTTTTTTGAGAAGTTATGACAATACAATACAGTTGCGAACAATACAAGTCAAGTAAGTAATTAAGGAACTAGTGACTTAAGAAAGTTTGTTTTAGATGAACTCTTTGTTTTATTATCTTTTAATTTACAGTCTCTAAATTGATTTAAAAGAGGTTGGATTGTCGTACTACATAACATAAAATGTATCTTTGAGGATCATGGGGGGTGAAGCGTCTTGTCCTTATAGAGCAATCTTCTTTTAGAAGCTTGGCATTGTGTTATAATCTCGCAGAGAGGAGATTTGTCATGAATCAGGCTTTTGTCCCCCGGGGATAGATGAGAATAGTCATTTTACATTAGACTGAGTAAGCCTGGAAGTCAGTCTTAGGTGAAAGATGAGATGAAACGTACCTGCTCGGCGCTTCTTGTATAGACTAGCGTTTTCTAATTACAACAAGAGTTGTGATAAAAAATACCGTCGGTGGGGAAGTGAGTAGTCTTGTAATCTTGGTTTAAGGGTGTATGCCACGTCGTACACCGAATAACCAACATTTTGTCTATCATCCTGTAGTCTTCTTCAGGAAAAATGCAGGTGAATTCAGTATTGTCGTCAAAAAGTTGGCCCTTCAACATATAGCAAAGCGTTAACCCAGAAACCTGAAATATTGCGAGCGGATGTTAGTGTGATTATATTTCATATATTATGTTCAATGAGAGTGATAAAATAGTGATCTTAACATTACACGATGATTCATATTTAGTGGTACTTCTTCTATAATTGGATGTCATGAAAAAATCAATATTATGATGGAGTCGAATATCAACGTGGTCATAATGGTTGATTTCTTTAAAACTGATATATAGGGAACTTACTTCTCGAACATTCATTAATGTAAATAAATTAACACATAAATAACTTATTTTCATAAAGATATCTGATACTACGATGACGTTATTATTACGAAACAAAATATAATCTAAAAATGTTATACCATTCAAAACTTCTAAGTATAATGCCAATTTGTCATTGTTTTAGATTCTAAAAAACAGTACTACAGTAAATATCTTTAACATTGCGAAGACGCTCCAGATGGTTGATAAATGATGTGGTAGAGGTAATAATGTCTACTGCTATTGCTGACGAAAGTGACTTAATTAGTGTTAGGAATATTCTAGCTGGTGTCATTCAATATTTCTCGCAGACGTCAATGATTTTTATTTTTGTTTTTGCGATGTTTTGCATCAATGCTGGCGTTGGAGGTTTTGCTAGTTCTAAGGTTTGGCGGTGGCTGAGGCAATGAAGCCGCTGACATCAGCGGGGTGGCGTGGTAACTTTGTAGGGTATGGATAAATTGAGTTGACGAAGCCCAACACAGAGCGTACGAACCCATTTCAATCCACTTGCTATGAATATGCGCCGCTAACTTTGAGACGCTAATCGAGGACGCTTACCGAATGTAGGAGAACTTATACGTTCAGAGCGGATCGGTTCATGTCAATCGTTGAATAACAACGAACTTTGGGGTGTTCTTTGGATCGGTATCATTTAACGGATGTAGAGGAACAATGTTGCGAGCTGATTGCTTTAGAAACCGATGTCGGCTGTGAGTTGAAAGGCAGAAAAGTATCGACTATTTCACACATTCTCTGAAGTGTTGATGTGGAAGTTATAAATGCAATTGGTATGAGAGTTTTACATCAGTTTAATGTAATACATGCGTCAAAGTTATACATGATATTTCACATATACAAGTTTATGTGTTTGATTGAATTTATTTACAAATACCATATCTTCCATTGATACGAGGCAATTCAATGAAGTAAATATTCTTTAACGAATTTGATTACCTGGTTTGTTAACTATTATGAAACTCCACTATATTGTCATGGATTTAGAATTATCATGAATTTTTATGTCGTGAATTGGATAAATAAGTTGTTATTTTTTTTAGAAAGGGACAAGTGACTAAAACGATACTGGATAGATGTTGAATGAAAAAAAGAATTTTAAAAACTTGTATTTGTTTATATTCCAGCCAATTGCGAATGAAAAACAAGAGTAACAACGTACTTAATTATACCACCGAATTTAATGTGTGTTGGTTGTTTTAATAATGAAAAAGAATTTGAAATAGATTTAAACAAATATTTCTCAAAATGAATAAAATATTAAGAAAACAAGAATGAGCTATCCGCGCTTAGATACATGCTACGAATATGCACCGAGATTTGAAAGATATGAAACCATGACGTTAAAGTATTTCTATTCAAATTGGAAATTGTTTTTGAAAAAATTGATTGAAAAATTTCATTCATTTTTCCTTGATGTAAAAACTTGGAAAATTTATATTTGACAGATTCATAAATCAACCTTAAAAAAGGATTGACTCATCCAAGAACAGCTCACACAATGAAATGAAAGTGAATTTAGGAAATAGTTTTTCGTTACACATTAACGCCGAAAATGCACATGAAGGAACATACTATGTACAATCTCTGTCTGATTAACGGTGAGTAGATATAGATTATAGAGCAATCATCTTTTAGAAGTTTGGCATTGTGCTATTATACTCAGCTGAGTTTAAAAATGCACCAATATATGTCATTTATTTATTCCACAATGTACCTATTTAATCTGTGTTTAAATATTCTTAACATTAGTTAATTTATATTAACCATTAAATATTATCCTATTAAAAATAAGTAATATTAATCATATAAGTTGGACAAGTCGAACAATGCAGACATTATTGAACAAACTAAAAAATATTTTAGAAAAAGTCGTATCCATAATAGCAACACAGTTTTCAAGACAAACTTCCATCACATCGTTGTGCATTACGTTTGTTCGAACGCGCTGCTTTACAATAAACATCGTCGACGATATCTGTAGAAAATGTTTGAATGATTTGAGATGGAAGAGAACAAGAATACTACTTAAGTAACAGATGAAAAAGAATTGTTTTTTTTTAATTAAGAAAAATGTTAATGAAATCATTGCTGAAGGACCATTAATTTAAATAAATAATGTAAATGATTCAACTTAAGAATAATTAAAGTCACTAAGGAAAAAACAATTAATATATATAAAAGTGAAATAATGTATAAGAAGGTTAATAATTCATTAATTTTAATAGTTAAACCCTAAAAAATGACGACCAAACAAGGTGAAAAAACGTGATTGTGACATCGAGTGGGAGTAAATTTTGAGAACGAGTTGATGGATTTAAATGTGTGGTGATTAAGAACACGTAATATTGATTATTATGTTATTATGTGAAAGATTTAGAATACGTAATGTTGATTATCATGTTATCTAGAAACCAACTTGAATTCCTAATGTGCGGGGTATGAAAACTATCGCACAACATTTTTGTTATTGATGCTTCTGTAGTGATCGGTTGCTGAGCTTTGTAAAAATCAAACAAAAATATTTTTAAATCTTTCTTATGTTTTCTTTATCTGGGAAACATAATTATTAGAAGCCTAATTTTTGTAGTCAATTGTATTTATTTCGTAATTTTTTTAGTTAAAAAAGGGGTATATATACCGTCCTTTCAGACTGCTCTCGAGTTTCACTAGTCCGGTGATATCTTTTCATTCGATTTCAAGTTACATTATAATTTGTAAATTAAAAATAAAATTAATTTATTATCACTTAATATTGAATGAAATTATTCCTTTTTTAAACTCTAATAATTTTTATTCTCTAAAAATATGAGAAAACTAAGTAATGTTGATATACTTTGTTATTTACGTTTACAGTGTAGACAACTATTCGATTAATTCGGAGAGTAGCCGGGCGCTTATCTCATCTGGATTTAGCTATAACGCACCTTATCCACAAGTAGGTACATGGAAGAGATAATGCAATGATACATTTTATTTTGTGAATATTTTTTTATTCATTTTGGGATATATTTTTTCTCCTATTCATTATGTTTTGCCTTTATACATTTGCCTTTTGTACCGATTATCTCACCCTCAGAATTTCATCTCGTCGTTGTCCTGTCCTTTCCCTTTTATTCTCGGAAAAAAAAAGAGAAGAAAAAAAAGGTACAAACGTAGCAGGCAGCGCTCAGTCGACTTGATGGCTTCGAAGCCAACAGTGAGAGCCGCGGGTCTAATGGCTAGATAACTGCGTACATCGCTCTTATCGAGTACGCAAACAAATTAGATCGAAACCAATTTAGCTCGTGCTATCGAAGCTCTCCCGCACGCCCGATACCAACCTCTCGCCCCTCTGTGCGTCGTTGTATGAGCGGACCAGCCACGATATCCTGTCCCCACGCGCGATATTAATGGCATTGTTCTGGTATTCAAATATGCTCACCCACGTAATCGCCGTTCATCGGCCATACCGCCGTCGCTCTCGCGTCCATGGTGTCCCCAAGCGAACCCCTGTCCCTCCGACCCTCTTTTGCTACCATCGTCAGGGACGTTACTGAACAGAAGTGGTTGAATGGGTTTAGCAGAATTGCATTGAAGACGCAGAGGGACATGGACGCCAAGCATGACAATGAACAATTTTACAGTTTTCTCAAAATTATCGACATTAGGCGTGGCGTCTCCGCCTCCCTCATATGGCAGAGCGGTGGAGCGTGTGTTCAAACCCTACTCGACCACATCAGGGCAAGATATTCAGCTGAGGTTTCCCCGAAGACGTCAGAATAAATAGACTACGTGATCTCGGCTACAGAATGTTCGTGATAACATGAAGCGGAAGATATTGTGAGGTGTCGTCCTCTCTCTCGCACTCCAACTTTGAGGAGGGAATGAGGGAAGGAACGCAATGGCTTGTATGCAGCAGTCAGAGAGAGGAATGTGCGAAAGAGACAGAGATGCCACCCGCAATGTGCGAAAGAGACAGAGATGCCAAACTTATCCCTTCGGACAAACGGTACATAAGACCTCTGAGTTTACTTATATTTATGTCTATAGGTTATGTCCAGGAAAATACCATAAGTTCCCTCGCAACCCAAACTTTTCTTCCCAATTCCCTCACCCAAGTCACGGGTAGGTGGAAGAACAGTCCTTGTGACCTAAAACTCGCCATAAATAAATATTATTTTATGGCAAAATCGTATTGGAATCAAAGTAATGATCGTCATTAACAGCCTTGAACAGATTCTTTGGGATTTACTGAGAGAATAACTCTATGATTTTCGGAGTAACTTTACAGGCTTAAGCTTGCCCAAGACTATTCGTTGAGTTAAAGTAAAAATTTATGACGTCCTCACTGGGACTAAAAGATGTTCTGCACTCTACCAATGCTTCTAGTTTGTTCTACGTCATCGCGCACATTCGTCAATCATCGCGCAAATTGCATCTGGAATGTTGGAATTAGGTTTGTCAAATGTTGGAAATTTTAGTGATGAAATTTAAATGTACGATACATTTAGTTTTGTTAATTTAGTTTTGCAAATGTACTTTCATGGTTTTGATATTTACATAAAACATACTTATATTGTAACAGGGCTACTGAAGACTCACTTCGTCTATTACACCAATTATATTTTGTTGAATGATATGTTGTGTTTTAACTTCATAATTATTTTCACAAAACGCATAATTATTATTCTGAAATACTGAAGGAAGCAAAGAAAATATTAATAGAACCATTTATGTTGGCAACTTTTCTTGTGCAGATAGGAACTTTTCCGAACGAACAAATCTGATTTTGAAAATCAAGAACCTTTGAACTTTTGATAGTTCATTTATTGTTTGGAGTTACATAGATCATGCTCATGTTACCTCCTTATCCAATTTTGTCCTCATATACCCCTCTAATATTCATTTCATTTTCCCATTTATTATCCATAGGATGAGCTTTTGCATTATTATGAACAGATTTTGCAGTAGGCTCAGGGACCTTGGTTTGACTCATGTGACTCATATCGACACTTTTCTTGACATTCACGACAAAATAAATTCCTCCCAGTGACGAGTCCTTACTCGAAATCTCGTCTTACAACGAATTAGTCGGTAATAAATTGAAGATATATAAGTGATTTTAAAAATTGTTAAAGTTGAAGGTTTCTGAATGTTGTTAATAAAATATTTTTTTATACTTATTATATATTATTGTGTTAATATCACTCGTTAAAGACTTCTGTTGATAAAGTTAAATCTACATTTAACTACTATTTAATTATTTGTCAAGGCATATTCTGTCTAATGTTGAACTTAATTACGTACTAAATATTCCTTTTTAAGGATAATTAATTTCTATGACAAATTCATCTTCAACACATAATTCCAATTCTACAATATTTCTGCATTACAGATGTTTAAACTTTGTAATGAAAGATGTTGTCTTTTTTATAGATAGGTGAAAAATTTTATAAAACGCATGTGTCTTCTGTTGAAACTCCAAAAATACTATACTCTCTTTACTTACTTGACATTATTCAGTGCAAATTTCAACTCAATACTAAACGTCGTGAAGTTATCAAGACTTGAACAAAGTGATAAATTAGCGGATTTTTGGTACCGTATGTGTGGTACGGAATAGGAAACCAGAATCACGTGTAGAGTTCTAATGATTTCATGAACCAGTAGTTATCATAGTCCATTTTTCAACAGCGATGTACATTATAAGTTAAATGTTATATATGTAGATAAATGTTAAAATATTGGATAGTGCAAAATCAATGAAGCATAACATCACCGATATCATGTTAAGATGACGTAATTAGAAGTGAGAAAGCGAAATTAATTAAAAATATTTATAGCTGAAAAATAAATTATATCATAAATACTTCTATTTTGTGTTTAACGAAACGTAAATGAATAGTTTTTAGTTTATCTAGTGTAACTATGTAAATTAATCACTTGCGTGGAAAAATTAAGACGTATTATATTCTGACAGAACTATGAGTCAGTATTTTTCAAGGCATGTTACTCTTTTGTGGTCAACGAGCACGTATTTCCTTGTCTGTTTACTAAGCGACTGAAAGTTCATAATATCTACCACTATATCGATTTCTACAACAGAAGTTTCTTTTATGTCCTGAAGTGTTGCTGCGTAGTTTCCGTTCAGCACTGAGTTGGATTGTTTCAGAAAGTAAACCTCGCCAGTTATTTTCCGGTTGACATATATGCTTGGATTATCATGACATATAGGAGGATCTCCTTTATTCAGACCTGAGGAATAGAAGGAATATTTCAAGACTGAAGCATATCACTACTCCGGTTTCGCTCAAACTTTTGCTTCACTCACTATAATTCCTTCCCTCATTTATTGTTGTTATTTTGTTGTGCACTAGTCTTTTCCCTGTTCGAACAGGAAGTTGGGGGTGTGGCTTATACGCCAAACCGGAAGTAAAATTTGGTCTTAGTCGAGACTAAGAAATTTCCTTGTTAGGTGACATGTTTTTAATATAATGGATTTCTTTATTTCTGGCAATACATTTCTGGTCAATGGCAATTTTGCAACATGTCCTTTCAGTGTTTTGGAAATGACTCCAGTTGCTGAAATTATTTGGAGAATAATTAATACTTCATTTTGTTTCCAACTCTTTTGAATTTCTGTCTTGAGGGCCTGATATTTTTGAATTTTTGTTTGTTCTGTCATTTTTTAATTGTTAGTGGAAGGCACACCTACATCGTTGATAAAAGTTTTTCTTTTAGATTTGTCTATTAATGTTATATCTGGTTTGTTATGATCTACTGTTCTGTCTGTAATGATTTGCTTATCCCAGTGCAAAGTGGCATTTCTATTTTCAAAAACAGGTGGTGGATCAAAATTATAATAGGGGGTAACTGTTTCAAACAAAGTTAAAGTTATTAGCCAGCTGTTGGTGAATTATTTTGGCCGCTTGATTATGTCTGCAGGTGTAGTCTAGAGGGGCGAGTATTTGTCAACCCGAAATGTGATGGATTGTTTCATTGCAGGTGTGGCATGCTCTACGTAATCCATCGACATACCCATGCAGAATTTCGTTTCTGTAATATCTAGTTAGGATTGCTTGATCCTGTATAGCACACACAAACCCTTCAGTCTCTGCATGGAGTTGGTCGTGTTTTAGCCATAAAGTTGATTCTTCTTTGTCAACATTTGCACCCTGCAGAGAATTTGGGAATTATCCGTTCAAGATTTTAGCAAGCCATTTTGAACCATGGGGTTTTATATCATTTATTGGTAGTTCAAAATTTTCCGATAATTTTAGGGGGGTGCAATCTTTATCTACAAGTGGCATTTCTAAACGAACAAGTAACTGATGAAGAGGGTCGTGACTACTCTTGAAATAATTTCTTAGTTTTATTATCTGCGAATGGCAAAGATTTGCTACGTCTAGCAACCCCCTACCCCCTTCTGACCTTCGCAGGTAAAGGCGGTCAACACAACCTTTGGTATGGTGTCTTCTAATTTTTTTCATGAGAGTGCGTGTTTTTCTGTTGATGTCCAGATCTGTGTGGGACCAATTAACAATTCCAAATGTATATGTTAGAACGGATACTGCCCAGCTATTTATTGCCACAATAAGATTTTTTGCATTTAATTGCGTCTTCAATATTGAAATGAGCCTTTTTTCATACTTGTTTTGGAAATACATTTTGAGGTCTGTGGTCAAATTTGCGATTTTGTTGGAAGCCAAGATACTTATAATTTTGATCTGATTCTAGACATTTTATGAATGATTCAGTTGATACTTCATAAATTTACCTCTATTAATGTGCATGGTAGCACATTTATCTAACCCAAAGGACATTTTAATGTCTGAGCTATAGAACTGTATGATTTTCAGAAGACTGTGCTGATTATCTGGAGTTAGCAAAAACCTTTATGTCGTCCGTATACATTAAGTGGGTAATTTGGAATGTCCTCTGCTTTGTTTCTAATTTGAAACCAAATTGTGTTTCATTGAGAAGTCTCGACAATGGATTCAAAGCCAGGCAAAACCATAACAGACTTAATGAATCACCTTGATAAATCCCCCTTCGAATTGGTATGTTACAGGTAGTGATAGATGCATGATGTACTTTGGTTATCCAGTTTTTCATTATTCCCTCCATGAAATTGACTATTGTTGGATTGATCTGATAAATTTTGATAATCTGAATTAACCAGGAGTGGGGCACTGAATCAAATGCTTTCTGATAGTCATTATATGCTATGGATAAATTTATTGATCATTTTTAACTTTGTGTTAAGATAAATCAGTCAATAACAAGTTGTTCTTTGCAACCCATAGATCTGACACAACCTTTCTGCTCCTTTGCCAATACCGAATAGTTATCCAAAAATTTGAAAATCATGTCTGATATTATTGATGTCAGTAATTTGTAAATAGTAGGTAGCAAGTGATTGGGCGATAGTTTTGAGGGTTATCTTGACTTCCAGTTTTGAAGAGGAGGTAAGTAATACCTTGTGTAATGGATTGTTATAATTATAATTATTATTATTATTGTTATCATTATCATCTTTGATTCTTTCTCAATAGAAACTGGAAACATACACCCACCCCATAGATGGTATTGAAATTGACCGATAAAGAAAAGAAATTCATCCTGGCTTGTGTAATGAGTTATTAATTAATTTAAAAAATTTCGGACTATGTGACAAGTCTGCAGGAGGACTGCTTTTGTTATTATTATTATTATTATTATTATTATTATTATTATGCTGAGTACACTGGAAGAGATTTGTTGTGGGGCTTTTTGACTCGTCGACATCTAGGTCATTAGAGCCCTAAAAACTTGTACAGGAAGGGAAAATGCAGTTACGCACAAGGGCGAGCCAACATGACTCTCCCCGCGTGTGGGACTCGCCGAACAACTCAATCATACCCACGAAAAACCTTCCTGAATTACAACTCAAAACTCTGATATCAACATATTTCAAAACTACACAAATTATTACAAAAATAAAAATAAAATTAAATAAAATAAGAGGAAAATGAAAGATAACCTAGCGTCGGAGTCGAAAAGAACAAGACGTGACCAAGGAAGGTCGGGAAGGATCCTAGCTCAAGTAAGTGGAAGTAATGCCAGACTCAGCTCGGGGCCCCGTGTTTGCCAAACACGTACTTACTAGATGTGAGTTCTCTGGGGGTAATAGAAGAGAAATCTTTACTGGGATATATGTGTTGAATGAGAACGAATAGAAGCCTCTTGAAGAAACTAATGCAGATTTCGTAGGAATAATTTCCAAGATTTCCTCCCTTATTTATGAATAAATGCCCCCAATAAACGATCATTGATTTATTACCTACAGTTTCAAATATGTGTGAAAACTTGCCTTAACCTATTGTTTTGGATCACTAATATATGTATCTGGGTCACGTTTTGCAAGTGGCTCGTTTCCAATGCAGCCATTTATGCGTGGTTTATTTGCAAAACTACTAACATAGTTTATTATAAATGGTATGAGGATGTTTGATCAGCAATCTGGCATAAATAGTTTTTAATTGATCTGAAAAAATAAAAGTTAAAAAGTGTGACTTACCGTATCGACTTCCCATGGATGTTGGTCAAAGTTATCTATTACAAAATTACATTATGTAACTAAGTTTAATTCTCTATAGCACTATGTTAAACTGGACCTCACTCATTCAAAATTCTGATTCTGTCTCTCCTGTCTATCGTGAATAGATAACTTTTGAAAACTTTAAAAGTATTTCAAGTATTTAATTAATATAATAGTAGTAAAGGTAATCTCAAAATAGACACATCTCATTTAATACTAAAAATCGATTGTTATGTAATTAATTAAAATTGATTAAACTTCATCAACATTTTGTGCATCACGTAATAAATAAAAGCCATTTTTTACTGATAAAATATATCGGTTGATTGGTTCCAGATCTTTACTGCATTAAACATCGTCAGCCAATTACTCGAGTGATAAATTCTATTTGAGATGAAAACCACTTTCATGAAACATGTCACTAATATTAATTGTGCATAACCGCAGAGTACCTAGGCAACGTAGTTTTTTTATATAGTTTTTATTCGATGTAAATATCATGAACACGAAACTTTTGCGCGCTCTTCTCCACCACTCATTAAACATAAAAACAAATGGTCACCGTTGTATTCCTAACGTAACCGCAGGCCTCTGAACGCTTGATTGTTACTGGTTCACAGTAATGTGATAGCATTACGGTCATCAATGAGAGTTCACCTGTCGACCCACAATTCCCACTCTCATCCCTCTTCCCTTTCCTATTTGTCCTTGCGCCCTCGACTCTCACACTATTCTCTCCTTTACAAACCCGCGCGTGCTCGGTCTCTCAATTCCGTCGCAATTGATTCGCGTATTTTATTGCAGCGTTGTAAAATTTAACTGCACGATCGCACTGATAGAATTCATCACGATTATCTGCCGCCGATTTATTAATAAAAGGGTGGTGTGTCCCGATCGCTATGAGGGCCGGGGTGGTGGTGGTGAGGAGTGTGGTCTGTGATGTGGAGAGAGGGGAGGGCAGGAGATAGCGCTTCACTGACAGGAGAGGCTTCTGCTCCGATGACCGTGCGTGCGTGCGCGCGTGCGTAAGCGCTGTCATCGTCCTATTGAATGCGCGTTTTTATTGTTGAGATCAACGGAGAAAATACGTGTCCATTGCTCGATGCTTGGCAGCAGATGCCCCTATTTTGTTAATTTCAATCCTTTTTTTTTAAGGTTCCCGCATTCTTTCATTATTCCTGAAATGGATAAACAAACCTTTGTTTTCTTTGTTGTTTGTTTTCGCACTATCCTCCTCAAATTAAAAAAAGACCTCTGCTGTGAATAGACGTTTACAAATATGTTTTTGTAGGAACGACATCCTTCATTTTCAGAAATATATTATTGGAATACTTGCTCCTCAGAAGGAATATTCGAGTTCTTCACATTTGTGTAGTTTTGGCCAGCCCTTAGGGTAGTACTAGCGTAGGAGAATTAAATCACTAAAATATCTAAAATCGGCGTAACGGAGTGACATGTCCTTATTGTGATTTCAACTTTAAAAAACATACCTCACCGGTCATTTAAATGAAATGATTGAATTTTTAATTGATGGAGAAGACAAAATACGACCAACTTTTAAATCACAAAAATGTTGGGTGTTGACTTTGATTTGAAGTATATTTTCCGTAGTATTTTTTACATAACTTTTATCTATAGGTCACCGGACAGTTGAGAAAGCTATTAATTTTTTTATGCATCAATCAGAAAACCGCTGCGTTCTGTCGCCATGTTTATACATGCTCTTATGTAATTGTGACGACTCAAACGAGTTTCTGAATATTGCTTTGTACTATATTATTAACTGAT
>NNCF01126155.1:1528519-1560260 GCA_002313205.1 Laupala kohalensis | reverse complement strand
ACTGGTACCAAATAACACGCTAAGAAACATGAAACTCCTCAAAATTCCTGATTCCATATCCCTAATCCAAAAGTCAGTCATCCTGGATACCTGCCACACTATCAGAAAAACCCTTAATGAATAGGGCCGAGGACTTGAGATTATCTCCGTCCTTTCCCCCCCTCATAGCCTAATCCCACTGACAACAGGGATAGGTGAATGTTTCAGCCAGCTGGCTGAAAAGTGCAAAAAGTCATAATAATAATAATAATAATAATGAGAAGAATAAAAATTTGTGCCGTTATAATTCTTTTACTTACATTCCAAATCTTGTAAAATATAAAATATAAATGATAACTAGTTCACATTAAATCTGCATAAGAACTTCATACTTAAAGAATTCATACTTATTTAATACATTATGATTATTAAACAATATTTGAAATAATTATGAAGCTATTATTATTTTGAAATTCACGTTACTGTAATGGGTTTGCGACTTCATGTTATTTCAAGATTATTGAGATTCAGCATTAACTGATTCATTAGTCAGCTTTATAGTCGTATTCACGTTTGCTGTCAAATAGAAGTATCAAAAGTCTTCTAAATTAATTAAATTATTGTACCAGATTAACCGCTCTCCACAACATTCGTGACCGTACTTCACCCTAGAGGGTCATCTCCATTGAATAGTTGCTGCTAATTGTCGTATAAATTATTATTACGAACGGTGAAATTATTCGTTTGAATTATGCAGGTTCCTGAATTATACAAATGGAGTTGAACTAATTGCCTGTAACATTGGTCAAAACAATGTGGTAGCAAATTGTGGCAATTAATTAACGCAAAAATACTAGTTGAGATGTGCGTTTACACTGTAAACACGTCATGAAGGCACTGTTTCGTCATGCATTTTACTTCCTCATATACGTAGTATATAGAAAGTATTGCAATCGTGAAAAAATTCGAAAACAAGATTTTTGCGGAAATATCCGTTTTGGAGACCCCTGATTCCGAAAAAATTGTTTTTCGCTGGACGTCCGACCGGTCCGTTCGTCTGTGCGGAGCACTCCTGACCGAATGGAAAAATATTTTGTTTTCAATTTTCGTATTTAGTGAAGAATTTGCTTCTGACATAAGCACGTTCTTTCAATTTTCATTTTACTTGAACACAAAGGGCACTTCACATGAAAGTAAAAGTAAATCTTTGAATATTTTTTCAAACACTGTTCAAATGATTTTGCTTAAATTTTCTGTACGTAAAGTAAATTACTATGTATTAAATGAATTTCGCTTTTTGGTATAGACGCAGTAAAATAATTTCTATCTGCTACATTCACGCATTTGATACTATTTCAAGAACTTTGAATATTATTTAACATGGATGAAGCAGAGGTAGAGTGAATTAATATTCTAAATATTTATTTTACTTTCAGTTCTCTAATAAAAGACACGAATAAGTTGAATTATTGACTTTGAGTCCGACGAAAATATTAGTTATAGTTCGTTACTTTATCATATACATTTTTAAATAATGGATTTTATTTGTACTTCTTGCTTACATTCGTTTTATATACCATAAATATATATGTATAATTGTTTAATAACATAATTTGATTTATATTTTTTATTTTCACCCTTTATTGCACCCTATATTGTATGTGCTGCACTATATTGTCACTTTAGGTAAAGGTTTGACGATCTCCTTGCGATTTGTTTATATCTACATATTTACAAAACGTATTTTTTTAAACTTCTAGTAAAAATTTAAAAAAAACATTAGTTTTGTTATTTCTTTTAAACCACTCTCTCAAGGTGTAATGAAATGTATTCTTATTTTTTGAGGAATGTAATCATGAAAAAATAAATTTTCATATTGGCACTGCTTGTAGGATTACTACTTCAAAGAAATGTTGCAGGTCTTGTGTAATATTGATCTATAATCCGTGTAAAGAAAGTGGGAGCAGTGATTGTGAAGGGAGGTGCCAATTATGTCGGCTTGCGAGGCAACTTATGTCGCTTTTCGGGTGCTAATTTCCTTCTCCCCATAGTACACCATCTCGCCACCGCGAAGTTACCGCGCTGCCGTTGGCGCCACGGGGCCTAACTCCCCTCCGGAATTTAAGCCACCGGCTAAGCCTAAGCCTACTTAAAGTTCCGGAGCGCCGATTTGCAATCGCCGCAAGCGAGAAATATTAATGATCCGGAATAAACTTGGCGAGCGCGTCGTCAATATTGTGCCAGGACGCAGAGATACAGATAAATATCGGGCTTATGCGGCTTCACTCCTCCTCCAGTCGCCTTTCCTTCACCAACATGGATGCGTATCGGATTCTGCTCTTGCTTTTCTTCTCTCGCGTAAGCAAATATTTTGAAGGAAGACAGGATCCACTTCGAGGGGCACATTTATAGGGGCATTAAAGTGAAGTCGCTGTTGTGCTTTCTGGGAACCTCGTTGAATACTTGCCCGCAACACTGCACTGAATCACACGTCAATCAAGAAGTAGTATGGATTGTAGAACATCACAAAACATTACACTCTCTAAATGCTTTCTTCCTCATACAAAATGAATTATGTTTATATGGAATGAAGAATTTTGGGGGAGTATGTTGTTAGAGGATCGCCTGTTTCAATCAATATATTTCATAGTCGTTGCCAGATGATGTAGTAAGCAGGCAGCATTACTTATACTGCCAAATATTCTCCATAAAACCATAATTCAATTAATAATTCGGATTGTAGGACTAGAGGATACGCCATACTTATAAATTATGACGTATAAATCATGAACAAATATACATAAAGAACCTTGCCTTTCTGAGTATTAATGTTGCAGGTAACGCTAAAAATCTATTTCTTCTAAAATGATTAAATATTTCTAAAACTAAAAAAAAATGAATAGTTTGGAAAACAATGTGAATATTTGACGAGAAATGATGGATGGATTATAACTTAATACTGAAATCTAATGAAATTAAAAAAGTAATAACAATTTTTGTTTCACAATTGCTTTTCTAAGAGGGACACGTTAACTTATTGAAAAAATAAGAGATAATATTTTGAGACAAAATGTATAGCATAGTCTCACAGTGGGAAAAATTGTTGTGTGTACGTTTTAAGATACGAGCGTTTGTAAGTTATCCGCTGAATACCTGTAAGATTTCCTTTCATGCTCTCACATCCGATGAACTGCGTAAATATATTTTAATCGCAATAAGAAGGGAAGTTCATTTCCATACGAGATGTATTATATATTTCGTAGTTGATCTAATAATATGGAATGATCCAGAATGTCAGAGCCATTCTTCCACCTAACCACATGATTTAGGAGAGGAATTTAGTCGAAGTTATTTGGGTTGCCAATGAATGAAGAAACACTTTATCTGAAGTAGATGAAGAAAATCCAGAGCTGAAAACCTAGCACATTTCGGTAGAGTCGGGTACCGAACTCACAATCTTCGTCCCAGAAATACAGTTGAAATTAATTTTTTTACCACAACTTAACCACTTTCATTTTTATTCTAAAAAATTGCAAAAAATAATGCTGGAGATGTTTGACGATGTATTAACATAAATTATAAATCATGGAAAGAACGTTTTCTTTCAGAGGATTTTTCAAGGGTTTCGCGGATATAGAACTATGCTTCGGAGTTTTTTGTTTAAAATTCCTCGTCATTTCTATTCTTTTCATTTCGAATATCGTACTATACTTATGCGATGAAAAGAAATTCATGGTGGCTAATTCCGGGAAACATATTTCTCTTTTTTTCATCACTCAGTGCTGCAGCTTTGCATAATCAGGCAATAAAGCAACATGAGCGCGTAATATTTTTCATCCATGCGTAATATAGTTGCGAAGCGGGGAAACCTTTTAACTTTTGATTAACCGTATGATACGAGGCAAGTGAAGGTAATTCGGTGGCAGGTAATATATTTCTTCATGGAAATAAGTAAATTGATGAATTCCAGATATGGGGTGCATAACTAGTTTCATCCTTAGTATGGACGGGATAATAGCATTATTTACTAAAAGTACAGGAGAAAAAGAAAAGCAAAGTGATATTCTGCTAAAATACTATTGTTGGTTAATCTTTATCACATTTCATTTAGCAACACAATTGCTAGACTGGTAGTATGGAACACTACTGCATTATTTATTAATTTTAATCCTCCTTTTGTACTGTGTAAATAGAAAATTTCTATACTACATTCTCTATATTATGTCATTTCATCGTTTTACCGTGTGTGAAGACTTGGTTGGCGTTTCTTGTTCCTTTAATATCACCCTCATGCCTAGTATAATATTGATATAACACAATTTCTTTCTTCATTTGTATCAGCTGAGCGTTCCGCAGTTTCTGTTCTTTCACCCTTCATTGAAACGACCATTAACATAAGACCTAATGACACTAATGTTGTTTTTGACACTAATGTTGTTTTTGACACTAATGTAACTTTAAAAGTTACAAAAAATAGTATATAGTAAAACTATAATAGTAAGGGAGTAGACAAATGAACTAAATATTAAAATATGCCAATTAGATTTTTTGTTGTAAGCAATAAAATTAATTTGTGTACTTTTAATACCTTATGATTTATCTTAATTTGTGTTATTGGCCGATGAAATGGTAGCTGATTCTGATGTGTATAGTAAAAGTAAGTTATAAATTCAAAGACAATATTATAATTTAATTCTTTTTTTTTTTCGAAAAATAAAATTAGTAAACAACGCAAAAATGTCACATTTTAAGAAAGTAAAAAGAAAATATTTAATTAATCGTTAAATTTTAATATTGAGCATTTTTATAGGTAATTAATAATGTGCGAATAGTTAATAGACAATAAAAATATTTCATGTAATACGTGATGCACATTTCACTCTATATCTAAAGAATAAGAGCTACAAAATTCGTTGGTTTTACGGTAACAANATTTCACTCTATATCTAAAGAATAAGAGCTACAAAATTCGTTGGTTTTACGGTAACAAGGAAAGTTTTAACCTTTTACTTTTTAAAATTTTTATTAAAACTATAATTGCATATACTAAGGGTTACGTAACAAAGTCATTTACCTATATCTGACATTAATGCTTCAAAATTTAAATTATAATATGAATTCATTATCGCGATAAGTTATTTAATCAATAATCTACTTCATCATTAATTGTTATTTATGAGATTTCATGTTCTAATTACGTAGTCTGCGTGAATTTTTGAAATGCAATTTTATTTAATTGATATGCTCATTAATATTCTTCATTGTAGAAAACAATTTAATTTGGCGAACGATCAATAAATAGATGTCCATTTTACAGGCAGCATACTGCAGTAAGTAAATGCAAAAATTATTTTCATTTACTTACCACTGGATGCAGTAATCAGACATTAATAGGAAAGCAGGCGTACATGTCATTGTGATTGGTATATAAATATGAAGTATTTTATATTTTATTTTGAAAATTTTATTTTATTTTTTGACCAAAAAAATATATTTGTACGTAGATTTAAACAATGAGTAATACTTTGATGTAATAAGTATTCATAGTATTTCGAATAATTTTATAATGTATCCTCTCTGTTTTATCTTTTCCTGCAACGTAGTCATTGTCATGTAAACTTGTATCAAAGTCTCTTGAAGAAATGTGTTTTGTAGTCAAAGGTTTACTAGAGTTCGGACCGATAAATGTTAAGTACCTCTTTCTCTGCGTTTTTCTTGTCTTTTTACTTTACGATTATGGTTGTGGTTATTTTGAGAGCGAAGCAGAATGTAAAGGTGACCGTGTTTGACTCCAGTATTGAGTCGCTATTTCTGATTCGTAGAATAAAGTACAGCCTACGAAATAGCAGTCATATTTCACAGACAAAATTTCTAGAAACTCGGAAGTTACAACTAGACATATTTCTGAAACCTGTTGCTAGTTCGTGAATAAAACGTTTTCTGGACGATACTGAAATGTCCTTATCTTATAAGCACCTGGCTAACTAGCTGACGAGACGTTAAGTTGGAACGTTTAAAATGTGTTATAATATGTACTTACCATTTATTAGCTATTTAAACTGAGACTACATGAAATAAAGTTGAACTAGTTACTTATAAAGTTAACTAATGGTCCCGAGCGAAGATCTTATAAATAAGACAGAACCTATCAGTGGGACACTGTGTCATGAAACAAGAAATATGAGATGTAAACAATTATCAAGCATATCGTCTTGAAGATAAATAACGCAATAATGTATGAGGTCTATAACATATACTCTGCTTTGTTGTACTAACATTTTAGAATAATCTAGAGTTAAAATTACCTAGATATTTATACGTTTATGTCTAAATAATATAGTAAATCTTGATTTTTGACTCACTATAAAGAATACCGTCCTTCACTTTCGAGAAAGAAAAATTCATCTCAACGCATGAACTCCACTGGACACAATTGTCTCAAGAGAAATGGTTGAAGTATGAGACGAGGAACGAGTCAGCAGACTGGAAGCGTGGTGCTTGGGGGCGTAGTACGGATTGGGAATAGAAGTTGCCGAACTGTCGGAGATCGATTCCGAGCAGTATCGAGAGTTCCCTTACGGCGAGGACGATTGAATCGCGACGTCGCACCCGGACAATAACGCTCTCCGTCCCTTGGGATGGCACCTTATCTGCGTGCCTCCTTCTCCATGTCCCTCTCTACCGGCACCTCATACTCCATTGCTTCGTCCTCCCAGGTTTCTCTCGGCGCGGCGTCCTCCATCTACCACTTTCTGGACATCCATTCTGACTTATATTTTATCCTCTCATATCATTTGTTTGTTTTTTCACATTATTTTCATTATTCGGAATTCACTCCCATTACTCTTTTAATTCATAGTCTTTACTTACTTGGCTCTTTTTCATAGTCTTTTATTTTATAGTCTCTTATTTATTATCTTCTATTTCATTGCCTTTTATTGCATATTATCATATTTGACGTATCACCGTTTACACAGCATGCAGCTCCAAGCCACATTACATTGACCTCATTGCTTGAACATCTCCCAGGCAATTCCTCTCATTAAGTTTGCTTTCCCTGGTCACGCCAGAAACTTCCAACAAAGTTTCAATTTGGCTCTACGAAGTAACTTTAAATCGTATTAAAAATTTCTTCTATCTCTCTCCGAAATGTCTCCAATTGTAATAGTAAATTGAATTAAATTACTGGAGAAACTTTTAAATTAAAATATACTTCTGGGTCTATTATCTGCGAGTTTTTATAGATTGGAGCGTCGATTTAGTACATCCGACTACACATTATCATGCAGCAATTGCATGAGTATGCTTTGAAGATACGAACGGTAATTATATACGATGTGAAAATGTTTTTGAGCAAGACACTACACACCTATCTTCTCTAGACGTGTAATGTTTTACTGTCCATCAGCCTAAGCGTCGTCATGAGCGCTCCATCTTCATCTATCACAACAGCTATCTTACTCATTCTGTACTCTTTGTCTTTACTCTTCTTTGTCTCCGTCTTATTATTACGATCGTTCTTCTCATTTATACTGATTTTGTATCGTACCCGTGTTAGCCATCTTTTTTTTATAGATAAAATCTTGCTAGGGCTCACAACAACTACCTTTATAATATATTTAATTGTATGTAGTTATTTTCTTATCCTTTCCTTCGTTTCTTCAACTCGTCCATATCTACATCGTTTATATCAATGTATTTATCCATATAATTTTTAATTTTTTAATAGAAACGTGTCTTTTACACTTATTGTCGATTCGGAGCATTTCACGGTTGTAGTGTTTTTTACTGATATGTAGCTGTACGTTTATGATGTTTTTCTTCATCTAATCCACTTCTCCTGAACATTGTTTGTTTCCGTTTCAATATGGAGAACCTTCTTAAAGTTTGCCATTTCTGGAACATATATTTGTGTTTAAATTCATAACGACATACCTTTTTAAGATACTTTTCTATACCTATCATAGCATTCATATTATATTTTTTGTCGAAAAATAAGAATTGTAGAAGATTCGCAAATTACGTTAATTATTCATTCATTTGGTATTTTTCAGTTATTGGGATGCCACTACATTTAAATTGACTGTAGTAAAATAATGACGTTGTTATTATTATATTATATTGTATTATAAAATTAATGAGCACTACAGCATTTTAACTCAATTTGACATTTTGGTTGAACAAAAAGAAATACACTTTTAACACAAAGAAATACAATAGATGGATCACTCAAGGGATAAGAATTTCTTCAAAAAACAAACGCCGTTTATATTATCTTTCAAAACGCTATAACCAACCACCGGAATTCCATAATTATTTTCGTAAATATAAGACTGTTCTCCGAAAAGTAGTCTATGCAGCTAAAGTTATGGAAAACGACAGGTATATACTAAAATCGAACAACCGGATGAAAGCCATGTGAAATATTGTTAACAATTACACGTCAACTTCTGAAAATCGCGAAGAAAATGTTTCTTTACTAAACGATGGCAAAATCGTATCAAATCCTCAGGACATCGCAAGTTTGTTTAATTCTCACTTCTCAGAAGTTGGTAAAATAACGAACTCAATATATCCAAATCAATGTCCTCCAATTATTACCACCCACATACCCAATTCTATGTTCACTTCCGAAACTAACGCCAGTGAAGTCATGGGAATCATCAGCTCCTTAAAAAACAAATTTTCACGAGGCATAGATGATATACCTGAGTTTATTGTTAAATCTTCGTCCCACGCTATATTAAATCCACTCGTAAATATTTTTAATAGTTCTTTATCGGAAGGGGTGTTTCCCAATATATTTAAGAGAGCTAAAGTGAAACCTTTACACAAGAAAGGAAACAAACTTAATATTGGAAATTACCGACCAATATCTCTACTACCCACTTTCTCAAAAATCCTAGAAAAATTGTTCTATAAGCGTCTTCTAGATTTTTTATCAAAATATAACATTCTCTCTGACGATCAACACGGTTTTAGGAAATCCTTTTCCACTACAAGCGCCATATTTTCCTTCTTAAACGATGTTACCACATCTCTAGACAGTGGAGAAAATCCTCAGGGTGTTTTTCTTGACTTATCCAAAGCATTCGATGTCATCGATCACGGAATTCTCCTTACCAAATTGCATTCTTTAGGCATTCGTGGACTTCCACATCAATGGCTAACTTCTTATTTAAAAGATAGATATCAACAAGTAGAAATATCCTATACTAAAAATAAAATACTTGAGCGTTGTCTTTCAGAAACAAAGCCACTTACTTGCGGAGTACCCCAAGGATCAATTCTCGGCCCTATACTCTTTTTATTGTATGTGAACGACATGTCATCATCCACATCAGATTGCAAAATGGTTCTTTTTGCTGATGACACTAATTTACTATGTAAACACGCCAATGCTCAAAAAGTTTTGTCTAACCTTTCGACTTGGTTCCATGCAAATCGTCTCATTGTAAACACTGACAAAACAGTGTCTATGTCATTTCACAATAGTATCACAAAATCTTTACCCCAGGTTTCTCTTTCTTTAAACGGAACACAATTAAAAACTGTTACAAATACAAAATTCTTAGGTCTCCATATTCAAGACAACCTCAAATGGAATTGTCACATTGACAATCTTAATTCCCAATTAAGCAAATTGTGTTACGCATTCCGAATCTTAGTTAACGCAGTTAGTCCACGTATTTCCCGTTGCGTATATTTTGCAAACGTTTACTCCCATTTACGTTACGGCATTACCTTCTGGGGTAATTCCGGTCAGAGTATTCAAACTTTCAGAATTCAGAAGAGGATAGTTCGGATAATTTGTAAATCTCACCCCCGAAACTCTTGTAAACCTTTATTCAAGGAATTAAATATCTTAACACTTCCCTGCATTTATATTTATGAAACGGTCGTGTTTGTTAAGACCGAATTACTGAAGTGCCACCCTTGCTTTATACGAAACAGTCTCGTTCACGAACACTATACACGCAATAGTAGTAATATTCATCGCCCTAGAGTGTCAACCACTCTTTGCCAAAAGGGACCATACCATTCGGGAATCGTTCTATATAATTCCCTGCCCAAGAATATAAAAGATATTATGAAATTGAATATCTTCAAATCCGCGGTTAAAAACTACCTCCTGCACCAGTGCTTCTACACTGTAAAAGAATTTATTGATTTTAACAAAAGTTAAATTCGTCTTGTGCTTTATCACGCCATTGCTGTAGTACTTTTTAAACAACTTATAACAATTTCAAAAACTATTTTCTTGCATGATTGTGTTGTCTTATGGCTCATATTAATTTAGTTTTATGTGTACTCAACATTGGCACGTTTGTGTACATAAATTCTGTAGCCCCATCCTGGCCCGGGTTTTTCTCCGGTTTTCCTTCGGGTAGAGGCGGATTTATCATACAGGTTCTCTAGGCTTTGTCTAGGGGCGGGTCTATTGTAACAATAAATCGTGAATTTAGTGTTATTTCAATTTTTAAGCACTATACTCAGAATAATCTATAGTTCGATAATAACTTACATGTAATTTTTTGCTTAAAATTACAAACATATTGACATTCTATTAGTATTATAACTCGCAGCTAACTTTTTATCTTATCTAGGAATTTTTGCTGAATTTTTTGAATCCGCCTCTGCCTTAGGGCCCTTGATCGGAATTGATGGGATGGTCCCTTGCTTGCTTCCGGAGAGTAAATTAGTTTATTGTCCTCCACGTGGTCATACGCAGTTTGTACGGTTTTTTGACAATAAATTAAATTAAAACAAAAGATAATTCCTCTACTGAAGGATTTTTTATCTTCATTTATTGATTTATCAATCTATTTACCTATATATCTATTACATTTTCACCCCAATTTTTTTATTGAAAAGAAATGAAGTAAAAATCTAAATTGTATAATGATGAAATGTATACATCACACTTCTTTTTCATGAACTTGGAAATGAGCGTATTACATCCGTAACTCTGAGGTACTCGATCTAGGTACGTCGAAGTTTTTATTCATAATTTGTATTTCGCTTGTTGCTTGAATAGTTACGACGTTACAATATGTTTATGTTTACTGTACTTTTACTCACACCTCTCATTGAGCTCTTCTGAATTGGAAATTTTCTTGATGTGTTACGAGTATATATTAACTAGTCAACAACCTTACTTTACAGTGAAACATTGCATATCACCTTAGTGATAGAATTTTGAGCTGAAAAATGTCATTACAGAAACTAGTCAAGTTTGTGTTTGCACTAATCAATTTTTTTAAATATTAAAATGGATTAAGAAATTAAGTCCGCTATATCAAAAGAAATGAATTTAGTGAAATAATTTTAAAACTTGTCTAAGAATTAATAAAGATTATATTAAACACAAAATTTAAAGGAAGACAAGTAATTTAGATGTCAACATATCAATGTCGTTTTGAACTTCGGACAACATGTGGAGAACAAGTTGATGACTTTAAACCTGCGAGAGATGACATTTTGTCGAGAGATGGAATAATTTTGGCTAATTATGAGAATATTCGTCTAACAAATACAATGCTTACCACAAAGGACCTAAAATGTGCGGATTTTGTGAACTCGCATAAACTTAATTTTTTAATTTCTTTCTAGCGTTTTTGTGTCATACTTTTTATTTTCGGAAAATTTAATTCCAGATTTTGTTAGACCGACTTACAATGGATTATTGACTTTTTTATTTCTTTTCTTTATAGATATATTTGATAAAATTTGCCAGTAATTACGACATTTAAAAAAACCCAAAAGCTTTGTATATTTGTAATTTCTTCATTTGAATTACACGACGTTTCATCATGAGGTTAATAGTTTCAACATAATGTCAAAATTGTCAAAGTTCATCAATATGGTAATTCATTTCCTTGAATATTTGGCATTCAGTTTCAAGATCATGTCAAAATTGAGTAAACTTAAATAATGTAACCTAGATACATTTATAATAATCTACTATACGAACAAAGAAGTAGACAGAACATGAGATTTAGAAGATACATTGTAAAATATAGATAACAGTCTGCATCGGGTCGTAAATTTACTACATTGCGTTTTATTTTTATATTTATCATTTCTGAACTATCGCTTCGTGTAATTTTTCCTTACCTAAATAATAATATTTTACCAGCCCATAGTAAGACCACTAACAATGCAATGAGAAATTTTCGACTCGAGTCCTTATTTTAAACATCGCAAATTTACGAGAATGGTCGTGTTTTTTTTTTTAATATGATGAATATCAAAGTGGTAGAATAAAATTAATTTAAATTCGTTAATAATGTTCTAACATTTTTGGACGAAGAAATTAAATTATTGGACACCAATGAGATAAACCGACAGAGACGTGGGGATATTTCTTCCTGGTGTGATCGTACGTAGCGTTAGAAGCGCCGTGTCCTATGCACGCACATTGACCATCGTAGTTCAGGACGGACAGTGGCGAGGCGGCGACGCCTCGTTACCCGCCCCGTCGACGTCGTCCTAGTCCTTAGCCGTTGCCTCCACCGGAGCCGCTACTCGATTGCATCGTAAAGCGCTAACGGCCTCGTCGTTCGCGCCCTTTTCCCCCCTTCACCACGGATAGTTGGAACCAAATGCCACATCTGCGCCATTGTCTCGCTCCCACGCCATGCGTTCTCTCGCTTTAATCTCCTTCTGACACACTTTTGCTGCTGATTCGGGATTAAATTGCCTCGTATTCGCTGAGCGATACCGTACATCTGCACGGTTTGTAAGTGTTTTATTTTCACGATGTCTTTGATTCCTTATCTGTTCTCCGTCCACTACAAAGAATAACATTTCACCAAAAAGAACGTGTACGGTTTTTTTGTGCTTCGAGTTTTGGTCATCTGATTAAGTAGCACAAAAAGTGAGTCAGACCGGAAAGAAGGGAAAAAGTGAAACGCGGTGGGTCGTGTGTGCGTGTGGACGAAGATACCCAATCCGAGAAACGATTTCACACTGCGCACGACTAGAACTACGTGATACGAGCCACGTAACGCTGTCCTGGGTGTTTGAGAGATATAGAGTATTTCCCAAATAAAAATAATTATTTATCTGTATACGTAAACACATTTTGCTATTATTTGCTTGGAACACTAACTCATAATCTCAGTAAACTGACTTAACGCTCTCTCTTAAAAAAAAATTCACTACCCAAATACTTCAAGCATGATACAAGTTACTCTTGTGTTGGGGATTTCGAAGATACGCGCCATTTTGTAATCATAATTTCTCTGAGAGTAAACAGACTGAGCGGATAGAGTACTTGGCTGCTGATTGTGGAATATCAAATTTCAGTTACATGGGGTGCTTTCCAACATATATCGAGGATCGTTTTGGCTTACGGGCCTCATTGGCTTGCTGTAAAATAAAAATTAAGATTATTCTGTGTAGAAAACCGTCATAGAATGATACTGGTCACAATGTTTATGAAAATCCAGAAACAGCAGAACAGTTTTTTTTTCATAGCTTTTCTTTTTATGTTTTAATTCTATTTTTCGATGTTTACCTATTGTTCAATGGTAGCGTCTTCGCTTCTTCCTAAGTGGTAGAACGTTGGGTCAAACCCTGCTCGACCGAAATAGGTGAGGTTTTCAGCTGGTGTTTACCTCACCTACTCCAGACAAATGGAGGTTCAGTACTATAAGTTCCCTGTCAACCCAACATCTCTCCTTCCCAATTCCCTTACCCAAGTCCAGTGACTGTGTAGAAAAGTAGGTCTCGTGGCCTGAACCTCGCCAAGAGGCATAAAATGAATAAATAAATATTGGGAATTTGTTTATTTGTTTATGTATGTTATTAAATAAAAACGAATCATTATTTCATAATACTATATACAACAATTACTTATATTACAACGTATAAAAATTTTGAGGAGAGACCCAGAATTTCCAAAATTTCCTCGAATATTCCTGCTTGCAGAATCGTATAATGAGCACTCTAGACAAATGTCGGTTCGGTCCCATAAGTTCCCCGACAACCCAATATCTCTCCTTCCCAATTTCCTTACAGAAGTCCAACAGTTAGGTGGAAGAGCAGACCTCATGACCAGAACGTCACCAAAGGACATAAAATGAAAGTAATAAATAAAAAAGCCCATAAGTAGGGGAGTCGGTGTTGCTTAGTACTGGTGATTGACCTGCTGGTTGTTCCAGGGTTCACAAACTATGGGATTTTTCCTATTTTTGTGTTGGCCACAACTCCTCCTCTTCCTTCCGCAAGGCTAAGAAATTGCCGAGTTCTGCCCTCCGCAAACCTCATGCGCTTTGAGTCGGTTGTGAGACGCCTTTGAATTTTTAATGACATAAGTTAATTTAGTTGATTTTTAACAAGTATCATACAAATAAAGCATTAGATTCTTAATGTTCTAGTCTAAAATCCAACTGTAGTTTATCTTTCGTCGTCTTCCTATATCACTGATAAAGCTGATTGCTCACTACTGCGACAAAGAAACGCTGTGAAAGTTCAAAAATACGTTAATCCAAATGTTACAATAATGCTTCACAGTTAAATTAACTATACAATCTTATCTGGACTCCACATAATTTTTAATGGAGTTCAACAAAGGTCATATTATATTTTTAACTATAAATGATGTAAGCAATGACGTAGTATAGTTATAGAAATGTCTCTGAATCTATAGTTACGTGAAACTATTACAAAAGAATTTTGCAGTACAATTGATGCATGACTTTCCAAATCGTACCTCCTTCAGTACATACTTAACACAGTGTCAAATTCTAATGTATAGGATCATAACTTCAATAAACATAATTCAACCATCATTTATTTATCATGTCTCATATTCTATTCCTTGATTCGTCATATGTCCATTCATCATGCTCATTACGTCAATATCTGCTTCATCATATATTCGTGCATTCTTGTGCCAGATCTAGCCGACTAGCTCTCTGCCGTACCTTCATTACCATATCATCTCGTACTAACATTCGCATCCTGGACTTAGCATCTACTCGTACTTCCATTCTCATCCATATTCATACGACTCTGCTCCATTTTCAGTGAAGATTCGTTCACGGGTTCTGGCCAACAACAATCAATTTTTAAATAGTTCCTAATTGCACACGGAATTTACCGTTACTTTATTGGATATATTTCGATTTGGTATATTTTACTTTCTGTTCATTTAAAGGGAAATAGAGTAGAAAGTAAAAAAATAACTCAGCGCAAATAGGTAAAAAAAATGAATTTACGAAAACATGATCGTTTGGTTCTCGTGGTTATTACTCTCTCATAGATGAAATTCCATTACGTCAGTCAATCATTATTGAAAATCAAGAGTACTTAAGAAATAACCGTTAATTAATTTGTAATTTTACACAATAGGAAATCAACAAATTAAAATTATTATTAAAATTCTGCAACCGCAAGAAAATACTGCAACATTTTTTTTTCAAATTTGTTTGTATATACATACAGTGACTCTCCTTGCCTATAGGACATCAGGAGACTTTGACGTAATCGTTTTGTAAAAAGACTCAGTCATTATGATGTATTTTTTATGATATAAAACACTGAACTGCTTTAATTGTTAAACATTGTTAAAAATAATAGTAACAGAAGTTTTAATTACGAAACGAGTGTTAAGAAATTTGATATCCCTCAGGTATAATTTTGATTTGTTGCATTCCTTTTGTATCCTAAAATACAAATTTCTATGTTACTTTTATGTTTTATAAGATTTATAATCCTTATGAATGTGTTGTTCCGTCCAGCCCCTCATTTGTTTTAATGAGGAAACCTTTTAGCACGTACTTATCATATATATTGCAGTAATAGTTCTTAGCGTTTTAATTTTCCATTGTGATGTGAAGGACTGACAGACTCAGCGCGGCAGAGAGCGAACATTGAAGCGAAGATGAGGATTGGACTCTATATTGCTTTGTTTTTTTCTTATCGCGCTGCCACGCCTGTACTTCTAAGTGGCAGTGTAAGTTCGGTATTGCGCTTTTGTATTTTAACATGTAAACAAATGTGGAATAAATACCATTATTTCATTTATTGAACGTGCGGTACAATCACACTATTTTTATTAAGACAACGTTTTAAAAATGTGTTACTGACATGGAAATATAGTTCCTCCTCACAACTAGCATTTTTAATTCAAACAATTATGATGAATATATCTATTGGACTATGTATGCCATTTAAACCATTTTTACTAAAAATAATTGACGTTACTTGCCTAAGGTACTTCATTTGTAATCTCAATCTTCAACCTAGAGAACTGTTCAATATTTTTGAAAAAAATTGCTTTGATTAATAAAATAAAAAGGCCAAAACTCTAAAATTACAAATGGTACGAACAGAGTTAAAAAAATTAAAAAAACAAACATGGGATGCAAGATTTGGAAATAAAATTACATGAAAAAGGTCGCAAGCAAAGATTGGCAGATATGACGAAGATTGCGTTGATATAACAAACAGAGAAGACGAATTTTGTTGAGGGAGACGGGATTTAAACTCGCAACAGCACGACGCTCCGTCAACAATGAGAACGCCGTTGGGGCAGGGGACAACGAATATGACGACGGGAGATAGCGGGAACAGACTGTACCGGATGGAGGTAGCACCCGTAGAGGAGGCAGCAGTTGTTGGTAGAAGTGGAGACAGCGTGCCTAGGGGCAGTCGGCGGGGGATCGACGCTGGATTCGGCTGCGTCGAGGGATCGCGGGATTTGCATGGGCGCTGGCGTCGCCGCGATGGAAGGCAAACACAGTGAGCGAGCGAGCGAACGAGAGCAGGCCCCGAGCGTCGACGCGGCGGAGGAGTTGGCGGGAGGGGAGAGAACAATTTTTGTAAGTGCAAGGCGTACCCTCGTTCGCCCTCTGCTTACCCTGCTTAGTCTTTCTACCTGTTTTACGAATACATTCGGGTTTAGGTAGCGTTCGAGGTTCAACCAGAGCCTTACCGCGAATGTTTTAACACTCGGGGCACCACTCCAGGTACTGATCATTATTATTTTTTATATCAACAGGTATTCCGTATTTATGAAAACTATCAGGGACCGACACCCGATATTTAAGTGCCATCTTTTTTATCACTAACTTTTTATATTTAATCTACTAACCATATTAAATCAAAAGTTTTTTTTCAAAAATTGAAAAAAAATTATATATATTTGTTGGGAAAAGAATGACATAAAGTAAGAGACAGTTATTAACTCTTGGTAATGTATACAATTTTGTGGTTTACTAATTTTCAATTTTTTTATTAATGGATTCGTTTCCCTCGGATCAAGTCACGTACATGGGACATTGCCCAAGTTCGCTATGTGTTTTATCTTTCCTTGCTCTTCAGAGCGTTGCCTCAGCCAGACTTAATCTGTGGTTATCATATCGACAAGAATTTGTTTCAATACTTTCTACAATTCAATACACTCTAATTGGACAACCTCAGGGTGATTTCCGTTTTAACGTGGTATAGTGTACCGGGTACAAATAGAAATGTGATCGTGTTCATACTCGTTGAGTCAGAGTTATTTACATCACGAAGCAATTATTCTTACAGATTAATTGTATTTCTCATTATAAAATGGTTCTAGTAAATGAATTGCTTTAAGTTTAATTTATATTTATTACAAGAGATGATGTATTTCATAACTTTGCTATATATAATGAAATTATGTTATATTTCACAAAAATACATGGCTAAACTTGTCACCAGACATAATGTTTTTACACGTAGTTTAAAAACTTTAATAATTATAAATGAATAAGTTTCATTAGACTTTACATCTCAAGGTCGAAATGTTGTGAATACTCGTAGATGAAAGGTTTGATTTTGTATAGTGATATAAAATAGTGAAGATAAAGTAATTTATTAATGGAATCTGAACATTTATTTATCAGTACTTGTGTTGCTTCATGAAGATCAGTCTAAAAAGCAGTTTTTTTTACTGGCGTTTTATTGGAGCGTGCGCACTCTTTAGTGTCTCGATCAATGTATGGTATTTCCTACTAATTACTTTCTTGCGTCTTTTTTTAGTTCTCGTGAAGACGAAGGAGAGAAGCCTTGAGATGCGAATTGAGGGATAGGAACGTGAAGACAAGGACGGGGATGGAGCGTGGACGACTTAGCAACGGCGTAATCAAAGCCCTCCCTATATTGTTTTGTTCCGGGTGGGCGCTCGACGCCGCAAAGGATTTGCTACACTTTGAAGTCGGCTTTTGGCGCCGTCGCCGTCCAGCTCAGCGTCGTTTTTCCCTTCAGTTTTCTTCTCCGTCTTTTCTTGCAGCCGTCGGCGACCCGGATAGGCTACGCTTCGGTCACAAAAGGAGGACTTACAGGGCTGAAAAAAGACATTAAGACATTGGGTATCTGAAAGTCTTGGTGAATGGATACCTGATCGCGACCGAAGATAATTATAAATTTAGATGGCTTGATGGGTTCGACGGCAAAGCAGAAAGAATAGATGCGGTTGGGATAAACGTTTGAGGTGAAACTGAGTATCTGGGAAGTTCAGAGGTTTGTAAGCTACGATAACTGGAGTCACGGTAAAGGAATGGTAATTTTTTGGTAACGAAATATTTTATTGATTATTGGTCTAAAATAATACAGGTCAGAGAGCTTGCTGAGGATAACTAATTCATTGGAAGTGACCAAAGTTATGTTATGTACTGAAAATATTTCGACTAAAAAACACTCTAACAATGTGATCAAAACTTTTTTCTCTACAAACAAACACCTAATGATAATTTGAGGGCTAAAACAATATTTTTTCTTGTAGAGAATACACTATGAGGAAGTTAACTCTGTCTTCATATACAAAATAAGTAAAATTTTCACGATTCAAATATGCCTGCTACCTCAGAAAGTATGATATATTTATTTTTTTCTATTGTATCTCTTTTACGAAAACCGTTTATTTTCAGTGAAAATTCTATTTTAAATTGTTCAAAATGTTTGTACGTAAAAGCTCAAGTATAGGGTAAGTCTTAAAATGTTATTTGTTAGCAATTAACAAAATCATTTAATTGTAGTAAACTTTGACGAGCAAAATTATTTCATTAACTAGAAAACAATTGGAATAGAATAAATGGAATAAAGTTTCTCACTGTGACTTCATTTCTCAAAATATAAAATGGTTAAAGTGATTTCTACAAGTGTTCTGATCTGTGTGTTGTGTTATGAGAGTTTCAAAATTATGCAAATAAGTTTAGGACAAAATGTTCTTATCAATTATTGTCGCTTAATGATGTTGCAAGACTTTATATGATTCGTATTAGTAAATTAGAAAGAAGTTTAGTGAAAAAGTGCGTCTTCTTGATGCAACGTATCACGTACTTCAAGATAACATTTTTATTAAAAACAGTATTTCGCCATCAATATTAACCTTCAATGTTTCATAAGATAAAAATTACTCGTAGATTAATTACCTTCGTTAGATTTGCATTATTTATCCTATTTGTTTCTACGTATTAACTTGTGGTTATAAGAACGGAATTAGTAAATTACAGGTTGTGAAAATAAGCAGGTGTATGCGTTTAAACAAAATAGCTCCTTACCACTTAACTCCGCCTTTTAATCCCCCGCAAAATTACCTCTTTCCCATCGACTTCGATACCGCTGTAACCACGTCGTCCTAGTTCCTCACCACGCCGCTTCATCCGAGGCGTCCGCTCTCGCGTGCTTACCCACACAGGCAACACAATTACGCATCCCTCTTCATCATCCCTTCTCCCTCGGAACAATGAAATCGTGAACGCAGGAACCCACCCTCTGCATCACTGTCTCCCGGGGTGAAAAAAAAATCAGCACACCGAGTTAAGTTCGCCGTTGCTGAGGCGGGCCAATAAAACGTTGCGCCTGTCGTTAGCCGGAGAGACGAACCCTGACAAATATCGGCGCAGCCATTGTCCCACTCGCCCTGGGTTTAATACCCACCCTCCCTTCCGAGGGCTTAAATCTGCTTAGCCGCTGGACAGGGGGAGGAGGTGCAGTGCAGTGGCTCCGGAGACGGGCAATTGATGCCGCGTCGATGAAGTGTCAGCGCCATGACGCATCGGTCTCTGGAGGGGTGGGGTGCGCCGCGGCTGAGTGGGTGGGCCTGTCATCCCGGCGACCCATGCAACGGACTTGAGCTGTCCCGGATCGAACGCCGTCGTCCTACGAATTTGATAGAGCGAGCTATTGTGATTGGGGAGTGCGAAAAGACACGGGGTCCCAGGACACGTATTTTTACACTCTTGCGATTGCTTCATTTCTGAAAGAGTTTTTCATATGGGGTGTGTGGAAGAAGGATACAAAAAAGCGATGAAGCGGCATACGCAAATCTCACAACACTGCACAATATTTTCTGTCATCGTCGGAAGGGGCGCTGGAATCGATTGATCTGACGGAATGTTGGTGCTTGATCTCTCCTTACAATGAAGTGTACTTCCCACTTCCTTTCAGAAGATTATCCAATGCTGAAAGGGAGAAAAAAAGTAAAGTGTTTCACAGTTATGAAGTGGTTTTCACGGTTTTTGGTTTGCAACACAAAACCTACGAGTTATTCACGAGTTTTGTTTAGTGAAGTTATTTCTGTCAAAACTTTCATGACATGTCCATTTTACTCGGTTTTATTCGACGCCTTTTGTGTTTCCCTAGAAAATAGCAATATATAACCACTTTTGTGAACCAAATATTTTTAACTTTTATGTAAAATATAGAACAAGGAATATTTCAATAGCATTAAAAAGAAACGAAGTATTTGAAGATTCAGTGATAAGAAATTGACATATCTGATTCTAAACTATATAAATTGAATAAATTCTTAATTTTTATTATCATTACTTTTAAAGTTGAAGATAAGGGTTACTGTTGTGAAAACATTAAATTACATCGAGATTTATGTTACTGGGAATAAGTTAATGAATTTACGAGATATATGATTTTTACTAAATTGGACACCGTGGACGTTGTTCAACGTGTTCTGTTTATTGAATTCCAATTAAAATAATTAATTGGAATTAATATAAAAGTGAAGGAAGCTCGGAAATTTGAATTTAACATCACTCCCTAATGTTATGCAAGCAATAACATTTGCTCTATTCTCACATTTGCACACATCCAAATAACGTAAACATTTTACAGTGTATGAGAAATACAAAAATCAACATTACAATTACAGTATTAATATATGAACTGTCATTAGTTCATATTTGATATTAGATTTTAAATCCCTTGTTATACGGGATACTATGTTATTATTAATTTTACTTTATTTACAACTACCCCTAATCTTTTTAAGAATGCCATGAGAGCACTTAGAACAACATTTAGTCTCCTTATGGTTTAGTGTAAGCAATGAATACTTCTCTCTCGCCATTATTAATATTAATTTAATTTACACAAAATAAAAAAAGAATAGTAATTGAAACTAGCTTTATTCCCTCAGATGCTCACGTTGTCACATATTCTTGGCAATTGTGGGTGATGATTTGTATTTTAGTATGAATTTTTTTTTTCTTGACCCCGTGTATCATATGCGATAAAGATTGTTGAGTATTGAGGTAGTAAACAACTAAACTCTATTGATACTGACAGCAGTGGTCTGGAGATTGCGTCTTTGCTTCCTCGATACCGCTGAGCGGTAGAGTGTGGTTTTAACTAAGGTTTTCATCTGGGGTTTCCCTCACCTTCCAGGCAATTGTCGATTCGGTACAGTAAGTTCCCCGGCCACCCAACATCTGTCCTTCCCAATTCCCTCTCCTAAATCAATCGGTTTGGTGGAAGAGCAGACTTCACGACCTGAACCTAGCCAAAATACACAAAATAAATACAGAATAATTAAGAAATACCTCCAACGTTTCTGACATTTATTTGTCCTTCTTTAGGGACAATTTTATGTTATCACAACACAATAACACCGCTACATATTCATACATAGCTCATGCATACACATTATCACTCAACGTAGACCAACGTCCATCACTCGTCCATCAACGCATCAACTGAATTCAGTCTACGTTTAGTCAACGTTAAGTGATAATGTGTATGCATGACTTACGTATGAAGATGTAACGGTGTTATTATGTTGTGGTAATATATATCCCTGAAGTCCAGCCAGCAAATAAGTGTCCGAAAAGTTCACAGTATGAATAGTGTTAATAGCTTATGACCCAAATACTCAACAATCTTTATCGTATTACATTTTTTGTGCTGATCCCTTATTGCTTCTGGAACACTAAAAAAATTCTTGAATGAAGTCCTTGGTCTCATCTTAAGTGGTCTGAAAGTTGACCTTTTAATATTTTGGGTTCTTTATTCGCATTGTTATCATCAATGTATCTTAAGGAAAATTTTCGTGAATATCTAAATCAGCACTATATTAGTTCTAAAAGGAACTTTTGTAAATATTCCTTGTTCTCCCACTCTACTAAACAATGCCACAAATAAGAATTATTGTTGCAAAAATTATTGCCTGTACCGTTAGGAGTCGAGTTCTTACATTTTAACAACGTATAATTTCCTTTATAATCTTATTCCAAATACAAAATGAATACTATTTGTGGTACGAACGTGAACTGTCTCCCAGGTCACGCTTCTTACCACTAAACGTTTCAATGAAAACAGCACAGAATGTAGTTAGTTCATAAAAGGTATTACAGATGACGCTGCTCATGCCTGAATATTTTCTATGAACCACGTTCATTATTATTAGTTTATTTCGTTATTCATCTTTAAAACGAACTCTAATGGATAACTGTTGTATATGTCGTATCGGGTCAAGCGGGATAATTGTAAATAAGGGGTAAATGTAAACCAGATATATGAGAGCTGCTTTGAGAGTCAGGGGAATGTAAAAGATGATCAAAACTAGAAATGGTGACACTGATGTAATAAAACAATTTAGCGCTTTTGAACCAACAGTTGGTAGAATACAATCTTATGGAAATTGACTTGTCAAGAAGATTGAAATTCGAAGTTACTGTACGTCGTTTATTCCTCTTCTGTAGGCAAACTATTGAAATGTTTTTTTTTAATTCTTCTAAAATATTATTGTTAGTAATGTAGTAAAGTAACAGGAAATAATTGGTATAAACCCAATGAGATTTTTAGGCCTCACAGTTCCATGTTTACATTTACCCCATGCTTTTCTACGATCGGGCTAATCGTAAACATATTACTTGCAGATAAACATATTTGCACGTAAACATATTTTCACGCAGATTTGTCGTAAGATGGAAATATATTTTTGAATTATCTTGCATTTATTTAGTGGTCGTACGTTTTTGAATACAAAAAATTCAAAAACTGATTTCGTTCGAGGTGATGACAAATTATCTTTTAAAAAAACATTTTCAAAGTAAACTCACCTTCTCCAGTTAGTAAAAGAGAAGGCGCTAATACATTTTAACGCTTTCTGACAAAGAAATCGTTCGTGGTATGTATTTTAACTCTCTTTGTTCTTATAGTCTGATATTTTTGTGCACTAATTTCAATATGATTGCAATAAGGCGGTTGCATAGAGTTTATCCTGAAAAATAAAAATAAATATTTGTAAGAATAAAATAAAATGAGTCATTTCAAAGTTATTTGACGTGCTGATGATCAATGAAATTAACAGTCAGTGCTTAGTGGCATTTTATCAAAAAATACTAGTGTAAAAGGGGGATACTGGGTGAATTACGAATCAAAATAAATTTAAACATGGTATCAGAAAAGTTGAAATACTAATTAAAGTTCCTACAACTACAATGACATCTGTCCATACTCTCACCCGTTCCCTATTTTGTGATTCAGATAATTTGATCTTTACAATTACCCCGCGTTTCTGCAATTACACCTGAGACAATGGGGATAACTGAAGATAAGGGTAACTGTGAACCAACGAATAAGTGTGAGAAATCTCATACTTGGATTGTTCGTTACAAGCGATTTATGAAGTAGGAGAATAAGTAGTAATATTAGTGTTCTTAGACGAATAGTTTTTAAAAATTAAGACATAAAAATTGAGCCGTTAAGAAAAAAAACGTAAAACAATCATTGTTGTACATACTTGTATTAAAAGACCGATCAACAGACCTGGATTTTTCATCTCACTATGCCCGTCATTTTACCTAATGTTCCCAATTAATATTCTGAACTCATATCTTAGTAATCTTTCTCTTCTTTCTTGACATTAAATTTTCATTTTTATTCATATCAAAAATTTAATACCACAAAGAAAACCTACAAAATACGCAATACAACTTAATTGATTAAAATTGAACAATATGAAATATATTTATTTATTGAAACAACACGCGCTCCATCTATTGCAGAATAGTTTTAGTATGTGAAAAACCTTCGCGGGCGAGTGCAGAAAACGAGCCCAAGTTTTATCACAATCCGATTAATGGTATAGGTACGCATAAAGAACAAACAAACAAACATTCACCATGTATAAACATAGAGATAGAATAAATTTTGCTGTGTATTTATCATCTATTCTCCGTCCATTTTTCTTCCTCGTCCCGTCTCTCTCCTCTCTCTCTCTCTCTCTGTGCGACATTGCTATCGACGTGGCTGTCGCTCGAAACGCGCGCCGCCGCCGCGCCGCCTTTCGGGAGCCGCGCGAAATATTCATGGACGGGAGTGGCGGGCAATTAACGCGTCGCGAGGCGCGTGCAACTTTGATGCGCTCTTCAAGTTACTGCCCAACCACCCCTAGAGCGGAGTGGGGTCTGTGATTATCTCAGCAGCGTCCCTCGCCAGACGATGCCGCCTCCACCGCCGCGCGTCACGCCGCTGCCGCACCCTCAGCGCCGCCGCTCCTCTGCGTCTCGACGGTGACGCCATTTACCCGATTCCCTCCAGACCATCTTGGACCAGGCCTTTCCTTCATCCCTCCACTGCTTAGTGGTCCTCCCACTTACTAAACTCTGACTGGGAACGTCACATAGGCATCACAATTGCATTATCATGGTATCTATTCTATTTTTGAAATTTTCTGTGGGTTGTGTTTGAGAATGATTATAAATGTATTGTCAAAAAAGCAGTATGACAAACTGCGTATGACCACGTGGAAGACAATAAACTAATTTTCTCTCCGGAAGCAAGCAAGGGACCATCCCATCAATTCCGATCAAGGGTCCTAAGGCAGAGGTGGATTCAAAAATTTCAGCAAAAATTCCTAGATAAGATAAAAAGTTAGCTGCGAGTTATAATACTAATAGAATGTCAATATGTTTGTAATTTAACGAAAACAATTTACATGTACAAATTATTATCGAACTATAGATAATTCTGAGTACAGTATTTAAAAATCATAAGAATTGAAATGACACTAAATTCACGATTTATTGTTACAATAAACAAGCCCCACAACGAAGCCTAGAGAACCTGTATAAGGAATCCGCCTCTACCAGAAGGAAAACCGGAGCAAAACCCGGGCCAGGATTTTGGTGCTTCGTTTTTTCCTCTTCTCCGTGATACTTAATGGTTGCCCCTTTGTACAAATGCTGGGTACGTCGAATGGGCATCGCAAATAAATTATCAAGATATTCATTCTATTATTTATTTCGCCTTACGAGGATAAGTGTTCATATTTCGTCTCTAGGATGTAGAATGGTTCTGTCTCTTCCTAAACTCCGAGAAAACCTTTTAGGCATTATCACGGTATCTTTTCTATTTTATTTTTCTCACACTGATAGGTGTTGACATTTGGTGGGTTGTATTTGGACTGTTCTTAGTGCGTAGTGTTTTCTTCGTCTTCAGAGTGGTGGTGGTGGTTTAGTTGTTCTCCCTTTCCCTAAACTCAGACTAAGTAGGTTGCTTGGACATCAAAAATGCATTATCAAGGCATCTATTCAATTTCTCTCTTGCGTGGTTCAGTGTTGATTTTTTGCGAGCTGTGTCTTTGAGGTCCTACAAACACCTTATCGTTGCTCTAATTTATGCATTTCTCTCCATTTCCCTTAAAGTAGGTAAGAAATATTACTTTAAACACTTGTTCTGTGGCACAAGGTTTCTCAAAAATAATATTACGATGCATGTCTCGGGTTTCGTCTATGAAATTAAAGTGTCATCAACATCTAGATATATTCACGGCATTCTCCGAATCATTCAGTTTTTTGTCATCTTTATAATATTATCAAAAGAATGGCTATGTTTACCTGATTTTCCTTATTTTGAATTGTTCAAGACCCCTTTGTTGTAAGCATTCTCACTTCGAATGATTTCAAACAAATATCGTTCATCCGTTAGGTCAACGAAGTAACTACGAAATTGGTAAAAAAGAAGAGCTTTAAAAATTGCTGGAAAGCTTAATACATCGGCAGAAACTTAGACTGATACTTCAAATCTTTGGCTAGTATGAAAATGCAAATGATTATACTTGGACTCAAAGTATTTTCATTCCATTTTTTTGTTGTTCCTGAAAATTTACAATTTCTTCAGTTGCTTCATTATTTCAGTAGATGAACGATAAATAGAAATGGTCACGCTTAGTCTCAAGTGAATCAAACAATGGTATTTACTTAAGGACTTCGTCCACTTAACCACAATTGGGAGGAATTTGGGACAAGATTGCCTTGTTCCGATTGCGTTATAATTCACGAGTATGGTGTAAAATTTTTAACTCTTTCCGGCAAAATACAGTGACCATTTTATGTACACCCTTCTGTAGTGCTGCTCCATTCGATTCGGAATGAATCTATGGATTACTGTCCGACTAACACGTATCGTACTCCTGTTAAATGTTTATCTCTTCGATATACTCATGTGTTCAACAATAAATATGTTTGGACATCTATTACCCCACTTAATAAATCAGATTACGAAAGTAAATGGGTTATACTGAAATCCGCTTACATTTTCGTTGTTTTATTTTACTTCAACTCTTATCACCCATTATTGATACCGCATGTAATTCACAACTTACAATATAAGACGACAATTATCAAATTTTGGGAAAATCAAATAGTAAGAATATGTATGTCTTTATTTCGCCAAAGTTGTTCTGGAGAAGAGAAATATTGGACAGAAATTTTGGATAATAAACAAAATAATACATTTTCTGGGATCAAAAGTAGAAATGTAACACAACGGTATTCGATTACAAAACATAGATTTAAATGTATAGTCAGTGATATACATTTTTTTCTAGATCAAAGATTTAAATCGATTAGTGGTTCTTCTTTCAATTATTTGTGGATAAATATAATTCTTACATATACTCCAACGTGAACGTTTATCGTTGTTCACAGATAAACATTTCATTTGTCGTATGTTTAAGTAAATCTATATTTATTTAACATCTATTACATTATTATTATTATTGTTATTATTATTATTATTATTATTATAAATGATATTGCATGCTAATACTACTCTCATTTTTACATTTCTATTGAATTTTCATTGGACTGTTGAGGATTCAAAAAAATGTACTTTATTATGCTCTGTGGAAATTATGCTCTGTGGAAAAAATACTTGTCTCTTTCTATAAAAATTAAATCGGTTAATTACCAATGAAATTTGAAATGATTTAATGCCAAGGGCTACTGAAATTAGCTGAATTTAATTGTGTATATTGAGTTACCTTTAAACTATATGATTGTATAACCTCGTGTTTCAGTATGCCTCAATATTAAATTTGTGATTACATCTCTGGAACTTACATATCTCGTCTGTATCAAACTACAATATTTGTGTATAATATATTAAATGTATCTGTGAAAATTGTATCATGAATTCTCGGGTTTGAGCTCTACTAGTACGTACATTCAGATCAAATTATATTCGTAATTAAAAATTTCTGTGGAAAATACCTATTCAAATGTACGAGAGTAAACAATGATATTAAATGGAGGACGTCATTCTCGCCAGCTGCATTTCTTCTATATGTTTTGGTATATTACTGTTTTTTATCGCTGAATTATCTGATTTTTTTATTCTTTTCGCCAATTTTTTCGTCAGTTTAACGTCGTGGTTATAGTAGTAGCCTCTCACACCCGAGCATGCGGGTTCAAACCCGATCGAGGTCGACGGATTTTTAGGGTGCGAAAATGAATACATGGTATCTAATATGATTCTACTGCATGTGCAAGATCCCTTGAGAATGCTCTTGGCGAAATTAATTCTCGGCGATAAATGCACCCACCCAGACGGCACAATATGACGGACGTGGTTCCGCCCAAAGGGTCAAGACGAAAGAAAAATGGGCCACAATTAACGGGAACCGAGACCCATACGCTGCTATAATTATTATTATTTTTATTGTTATCACCAGTTTACCTACTTCCATTTCCTTTCATCTTCACTTATTATCTGGCGTGGGTTTTTTTTCCAATAAAAAATAGTGATTGAGTTGATTACTCTTGAGTTCACACGTGAATCATAAGTGATTCAGAGTAACTACACAAAATGATCGCAATACCAAAGTTTCTCGACTTATAAAAAACAAGATTATTTTGACAGGTTGACCCTTGAACCGAACAATGTGTAGACATTTTCATTTAATATAATGTAAAGATGAGTCATTACCTAGAGTGATGTGCAGACGTATTCTAAATTATGGTTTTTTACAACTCCCATCAAGTTATACAAATTCCAATAAAAGACATAAAAAATGATGACGTCATTCGTGAAGTGTGGTTATAACGAGATACACAAATCAAAGTCACAAAATTTGGAAAGGGATACCATATGTAACTTCATTTACAAATCTCAATTAATCAGATATTATTTTCTTTTTTTTTTAATTTTTTAAAATTATTATCAAAAAAGCAGTACAAATTGCGTATGACCTCGCGGAGAACAATAAACTAATTTACTCTCCGGAAACAAGCAAGGGACCATCCCATCAATTCCGATCAAGGGTCCTAAGGCAGAGGAGGATTCAAAAATTTCAACAAAAATTCCTACATAAGATAAAAAGTTAGCTACGAGTTATAATACTAATAGAATTGTAATTTAACATAAAAAGTTATTTTATATGTACAAATTATTATCGAACTCTAAATTGTTCTGAGTATAGTGTTTAAAAATCATAAGAATTGAAATAACACTAAATTCACGATTTATTATTACAATAAACATGCCCCTAGACAAAACCTAGAGAACCTGAACAAGAAATCCACCTCTACCCGAAGGAAAACCAGAACAAAACCCGGGGATATAATGGGACTACAGAATTAATGTACACAACCGTGCCAAAGTTGAGTACACATAAAACTAAATTAATATCAATCATAAGACTCAACAATCATGCAAGAAAATAGTTTTTGAAATTTTTATAAGTTATTTTAAAAGTACTACAGCAACGGCATGATAAAGTACAAGACTGATTTACCTTTTATTAAAGTCAATAAGTTCTTTAATATTGTAGAAGCGCTGGTGCAGGAGGTAGTTTTTAACAGCGGATTTGAAGAGATTCAGTTTCATAATATCTTTTATATTTTTGGACAGGGACTATATGAAAGATTTGGTCTTTTTTGGCAAAGAGTGGTTGACACTCTAGGGCGATGAATAGTATTTCTATCGCGAGTAGTGTGTTCGTGAACGAGACTGTTTCGTATGAAACAAAAGTGGCACTTCAGTAATTCGGAAGTGAACATAGAATTGGATACGTGAGTAAATTTGATTTGAGGACATTGATTTGGTTATATCTTGAGTTCGTTATTTCACCAATTTCTGAGAAGTAAGAATTAAACAAATTTGCGATGTCCTGAGGATTTGATAAGATTTTACCATCGTTTAGTAGAGAAATATTTTCTTTGCAATTTTCAGAAGTTGACGTGTAATTTTTAACCATATTCCACATGGCTTTCGTCCGATTGTACGATTTTAGTACCTGCCTACCATTCTCCATAACTTTAGTTGAATAGACTACTTTTCGAAAAATAGTCTTATATTTACGAAAATAATCATGGAATTCGGGTGGTGTGTTGTAGAGTTTTGAAAGATAATATAAACGGCGTTTGTTCTTTTAAAGAAATTCTTATTCTTTGGTTGATTCATCTATTGTATTTCTTTGTGTTAATTAACTTGCGTTTTATAGGAAAACTAGAGTTGTAATGTTTTAGGAATATTGAGATAAATACATTGAATTTGTCGTCAGTGTTTTGGCAATTGTAAACATCTTTCCATGTTTTTCCACGCAAATAATTTATAAATATGGATTGATTTGTGTCATTTAACTTTCTTGAAAACTTGCAAAGGATTTTAAGTGGTTTTAGTTTATCATTAATGGTGAATACTTGAGTAAGGTGATCGCTGTATCCGGCAATAAACACTTCAGAGAAATATGAGATTCCATTGTTGACGATAATTTGATCTAGCAATGTTTGAGATGAAACAGAGAGGCGAGTGGGGTCAATTATCGTTGTAATAAGGTTGAAGGAGCCGATAAGATTCTTGAATCGATTAATTGGTGAATGTGCAGAGTCGGATGTACTCAGGAAATGGATGTTGAAATCACCATACATAACGATAGATTCAGTAGATTTATGTGTGATATGTTTTAAAACAATTTCGATGTCCGAAAAAATATGTCAAGATCTGATTGAGGAGGTCTATAAATACACAAAACAACAATACCGGTGTCGGTCAGATTAACCGCAGAAAATTCGTACACACTATCTACGCAAAAGTTCTCGTAGCCTGTCAGTGGAGAAGATAAAATATCATTACGAACGTAGATAACGTACCTCCGTGGGGATTTTTGCCTTTTAAATTTTGCCGACAGTAAGAACTTTCTAAATAATTAGAAATAGCAGTATTGTTGATGTTGTTAGTTGAAAGCCAATGTTCTGTGAGGCATAACAAATCGAATGGATTTTCGTGTACCAGAATTTCAATGTCTGTCAATTTGTTTGAAAGGGATTGGATATTATGATGAAATATATTTACTTTATTTTCGCTAAGAGTTTGTGATTAACGAGAAATAAAATCGACGTTAGATTGTGGACAGGAATTTGAATTTGGTACAGCTTCTAGTTCCGGATCAAGCCCGCACACTGCACCCGAACGCGATTGTCACCTTCGAGTACAAAATCGTACTCCTGATCCCAAGTTTTAACTGTGTATCGGGGCGGCAGGAGATGTGGATAGAGGAATAGATGAGGACGTGGGAGACGAGGAAGCAGTAGGTGAAAGAACGAGGATAGGAGAAAAAATGGATGTGGAGATAGGAGGAGGTGGTGGTTAGGTAGGAACAGAGGGAGGTGTAGGAGTAGGAGCAGGTGTAGGAGTAGTAGATGAGATAGGAGCAGGAGGTGTAGAAGTGGGTAAAAGGAGCAGGTGGATGATGTGAGGTCAGATGTGAAGCTACGAGAGAACCGAAGTGATGTTTCCCACACGGTCTCAGATGTAGACCGTGCTGGGTAAAGTCCTTGGCAGTCAGGTGTGGTTGCAAATCAAAAAAATGTGATTTTTGTGTCTGCCAGGTGATCTTTTAGGGAAATGTTTGCCAGATTAATTTCGTGGTTTATTTGTGGAACGTTGAAACTTGGAGGCAGGCTAGAGAGTACTATGTTTTTATGCTGAGAGGCCGTTTTTATTTTTTGTAGATGTTCAGACGCGTTGAAATGACCACCCAAGTTCAAATCGTTCTGCTCACCTATGATGATGACTGTGTCCCGCTCTGTGAGTTTTTTAGTGTAAGTGTCTAGTTCTTGCATAACTTCAGCCAAAAGAGCGTTTGGCTTAAAGAAACCGGAGACTGAGAACTGGCTAGGAAGCAATCACACAAAATGGAGGACATCTGACGACCGTGCGTATCAGCTAATATGAGTACGTTTGATTTGTGCGTGGAAGT
>NNCF01126155.1:1475135-1528044 GCA_002313205.1 Laupala kohalensis | reverse complement strand
GTGTCCAATGTTGTGAGTTAGTTAGCAACTTAACGACAATAGCAAATGAGAATACACGAAATCTGACAACTAACAGTGAATGAAGGATATAAGTATAATAATAAATTTATTACTACGGAAGTTACAAATGAGATATTAAATAAATAAATAAATAAATATACAAACAAACCGACGATTAAAATGATTGAAATAATTATTTAGGACAAAAACTGGAGGTTAATTAATTCGATAATAACTATATTATGATAAAATGTAAATAAATACGACAAAATCAAGAAAAACGAATTGTAAAATGATGTAATAATTCTATGAAATTATGACGACGAAAACTTGGGTGCAACAATTGGGCAGGGTTTCTTTGAAAGTTTAATTATGTGATAGAATGTGCACGAGAAAATCTAAAAGCACCCAAATGTTTACTCCTGATGCACCAAGAAACTAACTTAATGATTCTGTTTGTACTTACGTAAACTTTATCACACCTTTGAGAAGCACTTGAATGAAAACAATACGATGTATGTTAGGTCCGTTTGGCTTGATAAACCATAGGAAAAGTTTTAAATGTTTTTTCTACTTAACACACATTAGACAAACACATTTTTACACTACAATAAAGGTAGGAACTAAATACAACAACATAATCACAAAAACTCGAGACAAATAAAATAATTAGGAAGATTAAACTGAAAAATACGGAGAGCTCATTCACAACCGTAGCTAACGCCAGGAGTAGGCTTGCCAATATCTTAATTCATATCCTGCTTTATATTCTTGAAAATTATATTTATTTACATGGACGTTAGCTGATGTAACATTTATTTTTGAATTCATATGTAATCTGTCATTCAACTAGGTTGCGTGAGGTAATTTGGAAAGAAATACATAACCCTTACAATTTCCTAGAACCTAAGGAAATGATACGTCGTCATTATATAAATGTCCAGCCATTTATTTCCTTCCTCGCGGTATGGAATGAGGAATTACTAGATGGTGTTAGTTGGAAAACATAAATTGAATTACAATTCTTTTAAAAGAATTTCCATCTATTAAGTACAAGAAACAGGAAAGTTAAAGAATTACACGAGTTGAGTGTGAAACTCCAACGATTCGTGAATGAGTAAATATTATTTAAGATGCCTACCCTTTTTCGTCCATTTCCTCGAGTTGTTAGACAAAGGAAATCACTTAAAACTTCGTTGCGACGCAAACTCACAAAGTCGGTAGATGGCAGCCACGCTCTGAGGTGCGTTTGCTGTTGGTGGTAGATGCGGAGGTAGTGGTTGAAGGAGTGTTGAGGAAGAGGGGAATTGGTGGTGGCGATATCGCAACGAACTATGAAACAGAAAATCCCTGACTGTAGGAGGCCATAGCTTGATGGACACCCGACTCTTACAGTGGACGCTATTGTGAATTTCCGAAGACAATTAAATAATAATATAAATGGGATATCAGAAAAGGTAATTTTTTAAAAGTGATCTTTATTTTAAAGTGACGACTCTGTGAATAAGTTTCATGAGATATGTGTTACCTATATTTATCACAAAATTTATCATCGTTTATTTTATTTAGTCAGATTAATAAGCATAACAAGAAACGGGAATGGATGTGACAATTAAGTCCTGTCCAGAAAATTAGCACTTTTATTCTTTCTGTTATTCGAGATCGTGTGCATAGAATCTTTTGAGTTGAGCTCATACCTCCATATCCATCTTGTTTATTCATCTTAGAATTGATATATAGTAGTAATTCTGTATCATTATTCCATTATTCACGAATAGTAAACACAACGCAAAAATTTTAGAGCACAGTCTGGTAGAAAAGGCTACGAGAAATAGATTGGAAAAGAAAATATCATGAAAGAAAACAATCAGAAACGAGATTACAAGATATGCATTAAAATACACATTCTATTAAACTTATACACTAGAAACTATGTGAAGGTATGAGAACTTTGATTCAGAAAATAATATATTTTATGTAGCAGTAAAACGTAGGTAGTGCACGTCATTAACTCAATTTGATAGAAATTAAAATGTAGTTATATTAAATCATATAACTCTCGATTTGTCCATCGATAAATTCAACTAATGCTTCATTTATTCGTAGCTATTTTTAATAAAATTCAGTTGCTTAAATCCAATATTTTTGTTTTCAAAAGTGTTGAAAGTAAGGGAAATTTATAAAAGGGTTTTGTATTTAACTATCCTTATTTTACCTTATTACGTTTATTGAAGAAAATTATTTCATAATATACTGTTGAATACATATTATTAATATTTAATATTATAGTGGAGTATAACCTACTACATTTCTAAAACTAAGTGATGGCATATTCAAAGAAGAGAGTTGAACTACTAGTCCCGTGAAATATGTGATATGGGAATTTAATCCAAGAAATAAGTGTTNTATATATATATATATATATATATATATATATATATATATATATATATATATATATATATATATATATATATATATATATATTCCAAACGAACATGAACTTCCACAAAATGTCTGTTTGAAAATAAAGAAATTCTAAGAAGCAAAACTGAAAAAAAAGTAATGATAAGTTGCTTGATTAATCGTAATAGATTCTTTTACATACATGATTTGGATGACAGGACCACTGCGTCGCGTGCCCGCTGCTCTAAGTCTCGACGGACGTGCCGCTTCAGGACGTAGACCCGTCAGCTCGGTTTCGTTATTGTTTCTCGTCGGAAGACATGACGTAAAGTTAAAAGTTAAAAGTTTCACGGCACGAAAAGAAAGAATTTTGGGAACACGTTTAAGTCAACAAAAGGTGAAACAAGTTTCTCAAAGTGCTTCACGAAATGCAGTGTGAACAGAAAACCAATTTCTTTGGCGGAAGCGGTATCTTCTATTTATGCCGTGCAACACAAAGTGTCGAACACGTTTGCGAATCGATTTTGAAGATAAATAAATTTAAAATTAGAAATGTGAGCATGAAAGAGGTTGAATTTTCTCATTCTCTATGGTTCTCTATTTTTCTCTATTCAGTTACGATTTCGTGGGAAATAATTTTTGAAGAAATAAAGATTTTTCCCTATGTTCCTAATTTTACATGAGACTGGGTTCAAATTATGGAATATTGTTTCCAATTGTCTTAATTTTGGATCAATGGATGCTTAAAAGGAAAGATACGTAATAGTCTTAAAGTGTTTATATTATAAAAAGTATATTTGTGGGGAGAAAGTGAGGGATATCCCCAACTTACTAGACATCAACAAAAACCATCCTTTTTCGACCAAGCAGAACATTGGAAGCTATCAATGTTAATTATATGGGTATGAATTTCTAATACATGTGAATAATTTATTTGAGTCCGTTTTTCAATTTCAAAACATATTAGTTATAACACATTAAATACATACTCGTATGAGTACCTCCTCAAGTCATTTAATAATTTAAAAGCCATGGTTAGCTAAAAAAAGCGTAGAATTTTCTTTCACTTTCTTCCGAATTCATTTTACCTCACAATCGTTATAGTTCTCAGTACTTACGTGAAATATAACATTTTATGTTTGAACGCATTCATATTTATGAGATAATATATATTCATAATTGAATACTTCTTTCTGACATATGAAAAGTTATACGTAAGTAACAACTCTCTTAGATAAATATTATCCATTGAAAAGTTTGTGTGACATACTTATACTATACGTATCATGTCAACTAGTCATTTGCGTTTTAAAACGCCTGTGTTATAATGCTCATTAACAATGAAATGGATACCGTTATTGAATGTTTGATCAACTACTGAAACACGGCCAACATAGAATAAAAAAATAAAAAAGGAACTGTTGAACATTTTTAATGTAAAATATTTGCTCCAAGTATTTTCCTCGTTCGTATGAGAAGTTTCAATTTAACCGTGGAACAACAGAAATTATTATTTTTGATTAACTTATGTTTCTCTCTCTCTTCTGTCCTTTTAATTATTGATTTCTTTGCTTAAGCTCTTCAACCAATATTGCCAATTTAAGTAAGCGATTAGTTTAAACTCTACGAAATTGATCGATTGCGATACAGGACGCTCTCTGGGATCATTACTGACTTTAGTAGCGCAATGGTTAAGTTTATTTTTTAATTTATTATTAATCTAGGGTGGAAGAACATATATTCGATACAGTATTTCATCGACTCTAACATATGTCGTAGTTCTAAGGGAAACATCTGTCTACACTTATATCCCCCGACACACGGTATTATATCGTTGGTGGAAATTTATTCTCCAATCTACCCAAGAAAAAAAATTACGTGAAGAATATTGAACTCATATTCGAACATTCCCTCCCATTCCTTTTATATCCTTAAGCTAATGGGGCGGTCTCCTCAGTGCGAGTGTGGTGCTGAATAAACATGACGGACTTACTGTCGTATCGTTCGGGAGTGTACCAAACGACTTTACAATGGTGACTTCAGAGACTGCCTGGTGGGCAGTGCAGTTAATTATATTACTAATTTAGACCCCTTTTTAACGTTTCAGACTATTTGTTCATAATGGTATTTGTGTGTCGTACGATAAAGAAAACAAAATTTATTTTATTTATTTGTTAAATAATCATATTTTATCTTAAACATCTTCTTAACATCTAATCACTGTAAACTATTTTACTTTAACGGATGTAAACCTTCTTACAATCAAAATCTACCTACTCTCTCCCGAGTCAGTTTTATCAAGAGATGTTCTAATTGTGGCCTACGAGCACTGGTGCACCGTTGCTTGCGGAAGCCTCTCATTTTCATATTTTACAGTCGCCCCTAAATGGCCCGTAACTCTGCATTCCGCGCGGGACTCCGCCGCAGTCACCCAAAACCCTACCGCTACCACCGCAGCGGGACAAAGCTGGCGCCAAAGGCCGCGCGTTTGAGCGCTCCACGTGTCCCATCCATCCCTCTTCCTCTATTCTCCTTGTTGCCCGGCGATCTCTGTTCCGGCATCGGAAGGTGGAACCCCAACGAGCGCGAACAACTGCTGACGGTCTCCTGATCTCAGAACTAGCTGCCTACGCACTGCCACGCCTGTTCCACTCTTGGGTTTTCCTTTCACGGTCTCACTGGGATTCCTACTGGGACAGGGGTGTCAATTCGGGATTTGTTTTCGGGTTTTGCGTCGTCAATGACCAAGTGAAAATTGCGACGGACCTGGACTCGAACTCGCGACCTCCTGCTCTGACCGCAGGTGCGCTGTCCACTACATTGTGTGACCAGATCAGGAGGTCGCGGTATCGATTCCCATGTAGTCTCATCAATACTATTGTAATGATTAATCTCAAATTTAGGGTTATTCTAAGTGTTACAATTTAAAGGTTTGATAATAGTAAATACCTTTTTTGTATTCTATTGAGCATAAATTTGTTAGTATTCTGTTGATATTATACCATGTAGCTAACTATTTTTCTTCTTATCTGAGGGTGCAGAAATGGGAAAATTATTTCTGCCTAAGTCCCTGTTAGGAATTGATGGAATGACCCCTTGCTTGCTTCTAGTAAAAATTAGTACTCGTATGCAGTTGAATCTGTTTTTTTTTTGACAATAAATTTATTTATAACTGAATCATTAGTATGGCGGTAATCATACTATTATATAGAAATATATTTAAAATATTGATACAGATAAACGCCGTACAGTGCCGGGAAAATAACAAACAATACTGAGAGCATGTAAAACGATTAATAATGTCCGTTCTTTTCAAAATATTAGCGTTTTTAAAAAAAAATAAGGAAATAGTATTAAATTAACATCGTGTATCGAAACTGGATTTTCCTTTGGAAGTATAATTAAGGTATGTAGTTGGAGAACGTTCAAAAAATGCCATTTTCTTGTTTTTCTTGAAAAGCGTTCTTCTTGACAATGTGGTAATCGGTGTAACGCCTTGGGTTAATAATTTGATTGATATGTCGGTCAATAGATGGTGTGGGCGTATACATCGTCTTGAAACTAACTTGTATTATACAATGACACTCAGGGAAATCGATATCATAATTTATTTTGTATCTTCTTTCAATAATTTGTAGTAACGCAAGACCAAATGATGATTATGAGGATTGGCACATACACAGTTTTCCAAAACACTCCATATTTTAATTTAATATATAATAATAAAATAGCGGTTTCAACAGAACACCTCTCAATATTTTAATTACTTGGCACATACAATCCAGTTTTAACAAAACACATTAAATTTGAATATTTTTTATATTTTGTAAAAACATTTGTTGCAACATTAAACAAGTAATCTAAGATGATTTCTTCATCAATTTTCATCATCAATCATGGAGCAAATTTGGTTTTATATGTCTCGTGTAAAACATGTTTTGGCACTTACAACGTTTTCAATTTTTATTTATCTAGTGCAACCAATATTTCCTCCCATTGGGAGTCACAATAGAAGATAGAAATAAAAAGTCACTACTAGCTATTAATGGCTTTTAAAGAGATTTTACTTGGGGATGAAGAAGATGAGGGAAGAGTAGTATCACCAGCTCCGTTAATACTACCTCATTCATACCTCACTCAAAAAAGAACCTTGACCTGAGTATGTGGCCTTCAATATTAAGAGAATAATGGAAGTCCACCCTGTATGCTACAGAACCACGCTATTCCCCGAATCCAAAGCTTCGAGTTAAACCACACTGCTACCGCGTTTGTTTGCCACTGACTTCAGCATTTATGGAAGTAAAACTAAATAAATAACGTTTATCTGCCACTGAAGTGGTAGGCATTTATTGTCACCTAGACAATGAGAAATATACAAGTCTTAAAAAATGTATTCAATAGTTATTCCCTATTTGTTTTAGACAAAGTTATCGTTTGGCTTTGCATGTATCCCGCTATTCGGAACAATTCCATCTAGACCATTAATGTAATAATATGAAGTAGTACTTTAAAGTGAAATACTTGATTTTACAATAGATACGAAACGAACGTGTAGTTTCAAATTTAAGTGAAAATTGTGATGTTTACCATCTGTTATATGACTCAAGTATGAATGCGACGGGAAGAATCGCGGTGAAAAATACAGAAGAGCTTAGTGACTGATTTCATGATTTTTCATAACACTGTTGTAAATACTCAATTCTTTTCGCTTATAATCTTAGGTTGGTAACACACACATTCTGTTTTTACAAATAAACGCCCACTCACCATTTGCTTCGTACAATTAAAACCAATTATTTATTTTTGATTCAGCGCACATGCATGAAAAAATAACTCAGAGTAACTTAACCTCACATCACCGTCCACACTTGTGGAAGACATGGCTTACAAAAGTAAATTATAACAAAATTGCTTCACATAAAGAAATTTAAGATAAATAATATTCCATGTATATTATCATTGTAAAACATAATATGTAATGCTCTAGATAAAAAGTTTATTTATAATAATTGGTTTGAATTTTGATAGCAATTTAAACCTAACTGTATAATTAGGCAAAGTAATATTGCATTTGGAACTGCATTTTTTCTTCTTAAAATATAAATTAAGTGTAAGTAATTTAATGGATATTAATTAAGTGTAAAAATACTTTCAATGAAGATAAATTAAATTTATCACTGGCGCACGGAATGTATTTGTTAATGCAATTGTAAAGCATGATTCAGAAAAAAAAGATTGTAAGGTTAATTACTATATAATAGTAAGCTATTATTTAGTAAAACTATTTCAAATTCTGTTTTGACGTTTTCTAAATGTTACTTTGTTTTTCTGTTGTGTTATTGCCTGAAACTAACAAACCGAAATGAATTTTTTTAATGTTGTGAAATTGTTGTCTACGTTCTTGAAATGTTTCCGTGTAAATAAGGACTTGCTTATCTCCATTCCAAACGCTTTAGAATTGTCACATCCGCTAACGAGCAAGGAGTGACTGAAAATGAAACGAATAAACTGAGATTATTCTGCGGTCAATGAGCCTTTCCGCTTGCTTGCAGTTGAGCCAGCCACTAGAGGGAAATCCGTGTGCTGGAGAAAATAGGCTCAGAGAGCGAGTGTCCGTGTCGACTGTACACCCTAGTGTGAGACAGCACCCAACACACGATACGTGGAATGAGGTGGGTTGCTTAGAGGGTGTAGGGGGGGATAGGTGAGTGAGTGCGAGCAGGGGCGGTGTCTCGCAATTACACTAATGCTAGCGACCGTCGACAGGGAGCGATAGCGGAGAAGGCACTGCAAGAATTTCATTAGCAAATTGAAAATATGTATATCATCCAGTGTAATGAGCCGAGAGGCAGCGCCGCCGGTGTCGGTCGGGATGAGTGCTAAACTGTGCTCGAAGGTAGGAATGGTGGGGGATGACGGCAGTGCTTGTGGCGGCGGCTAATTACACAAATGTGGTGGTGCTGGTGCGTGACTGCCACCTGTCTCGTGGAAGCTCTCATCGTGGACGGCCTGCTCTCATGTCTACCAACAGTGGACCACCACATTTTGGAGAAAGACGTATGTCATGGAGCGATACGTTGATAAGCTAAAGCATTGCGTGACTCTAATGCATCGCGTTAGTGGAGGGTCATGAAGTAGCTTATCCTTCATTAATCGGACACACACTTCAATCGTGCTTCAGTAACTTCAATCAAATTGTATTTTAGTATCCTAGATAGGTTTACGAATGAAATGATGGAATGGTTCCTTGCTTGCTTCCGGAGAGTAAATTAGTTTTTTGTCCTCTACGTGGTCATACGCAGTTTGTACTGCTTTTTTGACAATAAATTTTACTATTATAATAATTAATATCAGTCTATTTCTCGACAGTAAAACACAATGTTTTAATACATAATCTATATCTGCAGTACGAACTAATCCGTATTTTGAGATCATAAAACTAAAGTGTGAACGAAAATAGCAGGTTTTAATATTTCTGGCAGATAAAGAAAATGTAGTGGTTTGGAAGTGAAAATCATTTTTCATTAAATCATTAATTACTTTAATAATTGTTCCGTTTACCTGCATTATGTATAAAAGAGTAGTGATTCTAATTCTGTTATTTGAGTCGTAAAGCGTGTTTTACAGAATATCATATTTTTGCTATTTTTCGTTAATTTCATGAGATTAACTCTCGTAGTTTCCTTGTAACATAATTCAACTCCTTCGACAATAAATAACTCATTCTTGATGATTTATTGAAAATACTATTTGCGGCGTTTTGATACCCATTAGTATTACTCACGATGATTGCGAACACTATCTTTTCTCAAACATCTTAAGAAAAGTCTTGCGAGCATTCGAGTCTTCATCAACTTCTTGATTTTTGATGAAGGGATTAGTAGATAGCACCTTGGACCATTCATGAAGAAACTGATTTTGAACATACCATTTTCATTGGGATCAGTAGACGGATGTAATGAGTTTTACATTATTATATTGTAATTTAGGTAGAGTACTTTAGTATTCATAGAATATAAGAAATTCAAATTAGTCGTAATATTTTATTTTATTTTTGAAACACCCTTTTTTAAAGTTTTCCGTAGAGGTGTGCATACAAACTCGGCAATCACATAGCCTAGTCCAACCGAAGAGTTTAAAATGGATCATACCTCTTCGAAAATGCCGTCAATTCCACGTCACACCTGAATGAAATATGACGTCCGTCCACACACGTGTAAATGGAGATAATCTATATTACAACCGCGGCCGTGAATACAAATGCGGCTAATATTGTATAACTTTAACCCCTCTCTTGCGGGCGTGTGGGACTAATTCATGCATGCTCGCGTTCCTTCTTTCTCCTCTTCCCAGTGTCGCGCGCACCAGAGTGCGTTTGGAGAGAGTGTGACCGATCTATCCCCACTACCAGGAGCCGCAAGGTTTCCGTCAAAGTGGCGAGTTATTCAAATATACTAATGCAAGTCGAAAATGTTTGCTTCACGTGATGCACCTCAAGGTAGCGTACCAGTCAAATGCTTGTCTGACCCTCCCAAGGCGTCAGCGACAGCGGCTGCATTTAAAACTAAAACGCTTGTGAAATCTGAACTATTCGTGCAAATTTAACGATTTAAAGACAGTTTTCATCTTTCTGAAATACAAAATGCACAGAATGCATTTAATATGATGATACTTTCTTTCTATCTACTTAAATTGAAGTATTTTAAACGTCTATTTTATAACCTTTCTTTTTTGCAGTAATTTTGGTTAACATATGTTGTTGCAGACTTTTTTGTAGAACTCTTTGAGACGAACAATATTGCCGTGCATTGTTATCACTTATCTCTANGATGTGTATAAGAGACAGCGAACAATATTGCCATTACTTATGATATCTAATGTAACAAAATATATACGCAAACCTTTGCGGAGAACACATGAGTTAAAAGAAGAAACATGTAAATCGGATTAGTGATTCTCGAGTTTTAAGAGGTGAAACAGGTTTGCTGCAAGACGACATGCAACTGACTTTGTTTTATAACTATTAAATATATTTACGAATCCCATTGCAATGAATCTTGTAATTTTAAATTCGCTCCATTTTTACGAGAGGAAAAAAAAAAAGGCGCAGCCAATCAGATACCTGGACACGCATCGGCCACACACTCTGTAGACCCGCGTACCCTTGAACAGCGCATTCTGGTGGCGAGGGCGATGGGGGTTAGCGCTGATACAGGCGCTGGAAACAAGCGACTGAGCACGGGTCATCTAGACAAGTGCGCCCCGAACGCAATGAGTGGGATGCCTTGGATACTCTGACGATGCATCACTGGAAACTGGCACGCGCTTGAAAGCGTGCGGTTTGCGTCTCACGCAGGAATGCGATCGTTTTGGGATCAGTAGTGAGTGGGGATTGGAGGTCCTTTAACAGCTCGATGTAATTAGGCTTTCGAAGAACACTTCAAGTTCAGTGAAGTAGGTGTCGTCCATTGGGTTGGAAATGTGACGTGGAGAATTCAGTGTGGGATGTAATGCACTACCATCGTTTAGTGATAATGTCTAAAAGCCACTATGTAATGAACTTGTATATACTAAACTTGAACATTTACTTAGAATTGAAGATTTTGAATCCGAATTCACGTAACTTAATTAGGATTATTAATCAATTTTTACTTACTTTAACTCACTGAAATTTCTCAAAGGTGTTAGCTTTTTTCTAATTAAAATACTTAAAATAGTGAAATTAGAATATGCTCACATTAAATCTCCCAAAAGAAACATCAACAGCAGTTATTTTCGTCCAAAAAAACATGTGTTTATGTAATCTCATAAATCAGTAAACGATTCAGTGTTAACAGATTTCTTGTGTTTTTTTTCGTGAGATACTTGGTAAATGGAAACAATTTGTTTATGTTCTTGCTGGGACCCTCACAAATTTTAATTGGATAATTAATTTATAAAAAACATGATTAAATTTATATAAACGTGAATTAAATATTGAGATCTGAAACTAATGAAACTATTTTTAAATGATGTGTCCATTAAACTGACCATGGATATAAGACTGGATATATAACATGATATAAACTGATTTGAAACCATAATTTATTATTATAATTGTATATTATCGTACATATTCATCTTTAAAATTATTATATAATTCGCTTAGCTCAGAATGCGGTATTTAATAGAAACCTTTCATTCTCAATTTCTCTTGACGAACATTAACTCTCATATTGACAGTTGAGACGTCATTTAATACACGTTTCGCCATCGATGGAAGTGTGCAGAGTAGAAATATTTTGGAGTCTAATACTTTAAAAATATTTGAGGCATCCAAATCTTTGTAATTAGGTAACAGGAGACTCTGGGACAGAAGAGTGATTTTTAATCATAAGGAATAGAGCGGTCCCGTGACAAGATATTACTGTGATATTCTCATGAGTGTACCGATCAGTGAGCCTAATATATTGTGAAGGAAGTATATACCAAAATTAAATAAATCGGACATCCAGTATTTCATTTTTAAGTTGAATAAAAGGAATATATTATTTAATAAGGGAGGATCGTGACGTTTATCGAAGTACCGTCACATGCGAGGCAGTTATGAACTAACTACTTCATGTTATGTCTTCATGAAGTACTGTGTGACGTTGCCAGGGAGCTTACCATAATTAAAATTCAGTTTGAATTTTTAAACACATTATTAAAGAAATGTTACTTTTTAAAGATTGGAACCATGTCCTGGTTTAGAAAACAGAACAGATGTGTAATAACATCTCATTTGTGACAAATGGTTAAGAATAACGGAATGAAAGAAACGATATTGATAAAATATACCTTTTAGATGTACCGATGAACTAAAAGATGGTGGGATAGTTTCAAGAGAATCTGTCATTACCAGCGTTAGGATTTTTATGTTCAAATTTCATATGAAGAAAGGAGGGGAAAAGAAGTAAAAATAAGGTAAGAAAGGGACAAAAAGGTATGTTCTACTCAACTGAAAACGTCTTGCTTCTATTATGATACACAGAGTTACAAAGAAGTACATAGACTCATCACTCATTAGAAGATGGGAAAAATATGAAGAAAAATATATTTTTGTTTTTCATTTTCGAGACCTTCCAACCGTTTAATAGCTTCAGTACTCGCGTTTACTGAAAAAATATAGACTTACAATTCGCGTGTTCATGGCAACCTGAGGAGACATTAATTAAATATTTGATATTGATTGTACGCATGAATAAGTTGAGTGAAACTCATACGCCGAATCTCTTTAAAACGATGAACAATTATTGAAAAGCTACAGTAAAACGAGCAAAAAATGGGGATAGTTGGGAGAAAAAGGGGTAAAATGGGAGAAAAGGTGCCAAAGAATTCCTCCTTTCTCATCTAGAGACAAAATTTCGTAGTGGCATCTTTCCTAAGTCTTTTAATTTACCCTACGAAAAACGGTTCTCACCTAAAAATCCTAGCCCTGATCATTATACTAATAGATACCGAGGGAATTAACCATGACGCTATCAAAAGTGGAATGTGTGACTTTGTGGCGTTTGCGAGCGAGGAACTAGAGTGACAGATTTGAGGACACGACATTGACAGAGGTCAACGACCCAGAGAGTGGTTCTCTGAAGTGGGCGTACTATCTAACGAACGGTGTACGATGCACGTAGGTAGGCAGGCGGGTAGGCATTCGTGCATGCCGGGTGTTGCCAACACTGTGGGTGTGATGTGGTGACACGGCGGCACGACAGCGGGCTGTAAGGGAGCGACAGCCCTCGAGATTCCCGCTGGGAGCTCTCGGTACCAACGCGCCACGTACTTTGTTCGCTTGATATTGTGACACGCAAGGGATGGTGGCAACGGAATGCGCTCTCCATTGGAGACGCATTGTCATTCCCTGCGCTCCCGCTTCTCCGCCACTTGTCTCTTTTCGTCGCTATTTTCACCCTATCCCCTGCTCCAGATGTCCCAACCCACTTTCACACTGGCATTACTTCATTTAACTTGACTAGTAAAACATTTTACGCAATGCACTCTTTGCTCTCATTAATATTTTAACAATCTGACTTTAGAGATCCAATATAAAATAAAAAATATATAACTTGTCACAATTTACAATATAATATCAATCACAATATACACTACTGGAAAACGAAAAAAGAACTATGAATTCGTGGACCCACCAGAAGGAAATTGTATTGACACATTCTCGGGGATGTATACAATAAACGATCACACCGACAGAGTCATACGCATATGAGTATAGTCGACAGGGCGTGCAAAATGTCGGAGCTTGTACCCTGTATACCCTCCCTTTGCAGCAATGCAGGCAGCAATTTTCCCATGGAGAAGTCGTAGATGTGACGAATGCAGTCTTGCGGAATGACCTGCCATGCAATTTGTACTGATGCCTCATTTGGGACAGATTTCTTGCCGATCTTGCAGAGCGCGCAATATGACGTTTCATCCAGTCCCAAACATGCTCAACGGGGAACAGATCTGGGGAGCGTGCTGGCCAGAATAGTTGACATATACCTTGGAGAGCAAGTTGGGTGGCACGGGCTGCATGTGGACGTGCATTGTCCTGCTGGAAAAGTACATCGCCTTGTTGGTGCACGAACAGTAGCACGATTGATTGAATNGCTGGCCAGAATAGTTGACATATACCTTGGAGAGCAAGTTGGGTGGCACGGGCTGCATGTGGACGTGCATTGTCCTGCTGGAAAAGTATATCGCCTTGTTGGTGCACGAACAGTAGCACGATTGATTGAATGATGTTTTGGATGTATTATACACTGTTTAATGTTCCCTCTACGATCACCAAAGCAGAATGGACATTGTAAGATATGGCTCCCAACACCATAATACCGGGTGTTGGCCCTGTATGTCTCTGTCCTATACACTCCAGACGTTGGCGCTCACCTGCACGACGCCACACACGCATAAGACCGTCATTGGCACCAATGCAGAAGCGACTATCATCATTGAAGACAAGCCGCCATTCGTCCTTCCATAAATGTCTATCGCGACACCTCTGGAGGAGAGTTGCACGATGTTGGGGTGTGAGCGGAAGACGCCATAATGATACGCATGGTCGTAGCCCAGCTTCACGGAGACAGTTGCGAAAGGTTCTCGCTGACACCCCCGGAGCAACAGTGCCCTTAATTTGTTGTAAAGTCGCGGTGTGGTCCGGTACGGTACTTCGTAAGATGCGACGGTCTTGGCTTGCATCTGTGCGTCGTAGCAGTTCGAACCCACTCTGACGGGCTCGTGCACCTTCTGCTGACCACCGGAGACAACATCGATGTACTGTGGAGACCTCTCGCCCCACGTGTTGCTCAATTCTGCGGTATGACCACCCAGCCTCCTGAAGACCCACTATACGCCCTAGCTCAAACTCCGTCAATTGTACAAGCGGTGCACGTTTAGGCTGCCGCGGCATGCTAATGATGTTGCAGACACAGATGGAGTTCCATTTGGCAAAGCAAACTGATGCGAACCTTGCAACATTCCACGATTGATAACGCGATTCCTGATTTACCCGCAAAGCTGCGCTTTGGATCATCGCATTATCTGCCCTCTCGTATGGTTCTGTGCAACTTTGGTACTACTCATGGTGTTCTTTTTTCATTTTACAGGAGGGTATATTTTATTTTGTTCTACGAGTATTTCAGCTCGAGATTGGAGTCGTCGTAATGTGTAAACAAATTGTAGCAAAAATAATTGACATAGCAAAAAACAATTAAATTACATTTAATACATGTTCAAATTACTGTTCAAAATATGATGTATTAAGGGAACACAACAAAGTATATTGTGAAAGTCCAATAAAAGGTAATAAGATATAATTTATTTATTAACCTTAATATTTTTATAATATATTGTTTTCGGTGATGTTGATGTATAATTCATGATTCCTACACCGGTCGCAATACCTACTTTATTTGTCTTACGTATAAAATGTAGTCAGAAACGTGCGAATACAAGCAATTAATTCAATTATAGAAGGCAAACCTTTTCCTGAGGGACACCAAAAGCTGAGATTATTTTTTTATTAATTCCATTCAGATTTTCTCTTGAAAATTATGAATATGAAAAATGTCGAAATAAGAACTTATTTTTCATTTATACCTCATGCGCAAAATAATTCATAAATTATATGCGATACGTTGTCATGTTCTAAGAGACGAAATAGCTTACTTTTCAATATAAAATAATGCTTAAATAATTTATTTTATAACATTTTTTAAACATTACTTTCTTAAAATTATTCTACCTATTTTAGGCACCAAAAACATAACGTTTTTACGTCTTTAATTGGGAATGTAGACATGATGTGTGATGAAATTAAGAGAAAGGTCGAAATTATGAAACTAGTGATGAAAATATTTTGAGGAACATTCGTACTTTACGTGGAATTGGAACTCACAACTTTCAATATTTTAATATAGGTGCTAACCCGGATGACATATCTAATAACACGTCACTGACTTGTACAAAACTACAGCGTCTCGAGACTATCTCTACAGCGCACGAAGGTTTCGATTTATAGGTTATGTACCTTCACCCGCTCATGGTTCGATTTATAGGTTATGTTCATTGACATGAGCAGAGACTTAAATATAAATGGTCCCAATAGTCTTGAACTCAGATAATACAAGAGTACAAACATACAGATTTACTAATATGTGATACTCTCGCCCCCTCCCGGACACCATTAAGTAATCAGCTTAAGTAATCGTTATTTAACTCGTCTCGGATTATCGTGATGAAGTTACCTTCACCCGCAGTGGAACTTTCAGATCTTTAGAATCGTAATGTCACAGGGTAGATATCTATGTATCAAATCGCACTATAAATTCAATTTGCAGACCTTATACTTAGTAGCAAATACATGACATTTTGTACATCTATGGCAGTAAGAAAATAACATTTTTAATGTCATTAATTCTTAATTATAATCTACGGGCTAAGATAAAAAAATATGAAAAAATGAAATAATTAGAGTAATGAACTAAATAATTGTCAACCCAATCCACAAAATAATTTTTCATTTAAATGCTCTTCGGTATTACGTGTTAAATTGTTAAAAATGAAAGTGATACTATTGTTTTCTAAAATGACGAATTGTTAGACAGAAAATCGATTTCCATCAGTGTTTATATATGTCTTACAGCCATCTGATAAATGTTAATGCCTTTCCTGTATCATTTTTAAATGTAAAGAAAGAACTTGTTCTTTAAGTTTACTGATATCTGTTTTTTGTATTTATTTTCTTTTATTAAATTATAAAATTCTTGGGATATGGTTTAACTAACCATCAATGGATAAAATTATAAATTACATATCTGAAACTGGATATAAGTTACTGTCATTATTAATTATTTTTTAAATAATTTAGTGATTTTAAATTTTGAACGTTGTGAAATTTGAAGCTAACTACGATTGAAGTTAACAAACATGTTTATCATTCCTTCTCTTCGAACGTTAAAATAAAGTGTTAATGACACATTATTGAATGATGAATAAGAATCATGTTCCGGTAAGAACCTAATGCAAATAAAATATTCATATATTCAGGATCAACCCATAAAATTACTCTGAATTATTTAGTAGGAAGTTCGGAGAAAAATCCCTTTTTTTGTGTTCATATCAAATCGTCTCACGTCACCATTGAATTGTCTGAAAATTCTCAATATTCGCCTGGAAACTTCTTTTTCACGCAAACCATGTTCTTCTTCACTGAGAGTGGAGGGTTAATTAACCTACCTCTGGAGTTCAAATATGAGATTGAGAGCGTCCTCGCGCAATCAGTGGACTTCTGGGTGACCGTGAGGAATCTCAAAAGAACTCCGAGCTACCCCCGCCTTCCCTTCTTCGTTCCACACCATCTCAGTTCTTCCATAGAGGAGCGTCCGTTCGTTCGCTAGAATCTCGAAGTCTTTGTCGTGCAATGGACGGCACTGATGAGGGTGTCATCTTCCCAAGCACCACCTTCTCTTGGGAGTGTCTTGACCACCATTTCCTCGTCCATTGCCTCTATGCAGACGTCACCACCATTTCTAATCTTGAAAACAGTAGGAATTCTCGGAAACACACGTGACTCCTTTTCTTCTACTTTCACTCCTTGCTCCAATCCCGCCTTACTCCACCAACGCTGCCATCATCAAAATCATCTCCACCTTTTCCTCTATCACTGTCTCCACTAACATCACCTCCGTTGCCCATTCAACCGACGTTCCAGTTTCTTATTAAATTAAAAATTCCTGGGGAAAATTTTTGCGGGACACGCTGGCATGCGACTCAGCCCCGCGTCGCTTCTTTCGAGATTGCTTGCCGGCGGCGGCGTGTTCGGCGCGGCACGGCGCGGTGGGGCGGTGGCTGCCGGCTTGTGCTGCGGTGTCGACGACGCGGTGCAATGATTCCGCCCGCGCTCAGTCGTAGGAAGATGAGACGTGCGACTACTAAACGCCGCTTTTCGTCTGAACAAAGTGAGAGTGCTCTAAGCTGCTTTGAGACGAAGGACTTTCAAAAACTGTTGTTGCTAACTGGAAAATTATTCAGAATTCTACGAAGGAATTGTATACAGTCGAGTGAAGATATAATGAAAACAAACTTCATTTTCTTTTTGCTCTAATAATTTATTTACAACAAACCATCCACGAGAAGATGGCATTTATAAAAATGAATTGTGTGTTTGTGTAGATTAAGTGAAACGAAATGAAAATTACAGTTTAAAGACGGGAGAATGTTTCGTTCAATTTACTAAGTGGTGCAATTGGGATAATTAAGGTAAGAATTTCTAATTTGGATAATAAAGAACTTCTTCTGGTACTACGTGTTAGTATTCGTACGTCATAATTACAAGATTTATTCATACTTTTTAAACTATATTACTCTTATCGTGACAATTTTATGCTACCGTTTTATTTTGACTCGAATTCTCTGTCTAGATAAATGGAATCATAAACGTACACGTTCATTGCAGCGTATTATACTACAGAAGTTGAAATGTTCGTTTATAGCTTACCTCTAGTTCTTCTAAGAGTAATAGTAAAATTGGAGACATTTCTATGTTAACCCTTGCTTTTACAACCCTCCAACTCACTCGTCAAGTTTAACAGTGAGTGAAATAATCACGCCTCGTGATCTGCATGCATTCGCGTATTCGTCAACATAGTCTCTACCAAGTTCACGGAAGGGTCAAATTAACGAACGGTGACTTTACATATATACTGCGAAGCTCGCAATAATTTTCACGAACTAGAGTATAACAGCCATGTAATTCCATCTATTTCAGCCCAATAAAAATATGACACAACGAGTTTCTCGCCTTCACTCTTACATAAAATTTTTAATAATTTTGAGAATGTTGATATAAAACGTAATATATTACTTTTCTTGTATATTTTGTTAATTCTTTGAACATTATTATGCATGAGTGCAAACAAATTGCAATCTGGAATGTAAATTGTTAGGTGAAGTCATATATAAATTACATTACGTGTTTTTTTTTCCACTTTGATAATTGGGAGACCGATTTTATCTAAAGATCTTATCTATTTAACCTTCAGAAATTCAAACACCTTCCAATTATCTTGTTATATTATCGTATCTCATTGTTGTGTCGTAGCAAGAATTATCAAATCCGTGAAATAGTATAATAATCTCGCGTTCATATTTGTACACAACGTGACTCTATGTAAACAGAGGGGGAAAAATTAACTCTCAACTTCCGAGAACCTACTCGTGGAGGAATGTTTGCAACGTCGACAGCCAGGTAAAATTGCGACGGACTGGGACTCGAACTAGGGACTTCCTGCTCTGGCCGTAGATGTTGACGTTGCAAACACTCCTCCACGAGTAGGTTCTCGGAAGTTGAGAGTTAAAATATGCTTCCGACGCGCAGGTCCGCGAAAACCGGGTTTAAAAGCTACCAGCATTGGAACCACCGGTGGTCACTTATCCCCAAGGGGGATGTGACCCAGGTTCACCGGATCAGACCGGGTGGAAGTTGCTTACGGGCTTTGGGAGGAGACGGTTGTGCAGTGGATAGCAACCAATCAGGAGATCTCGGGTTTGAGCCCCGGTCCGTCGCAATTTTCACCTTGCAGTTGACGTTGCAGAGGAAAAAAATGTTTCTGCCATAAAATATATTTTAGTCTTCTCTCTAACAATGCATTCTTATATCTTTATCTAAGTAAAAAGTATATTAATTTTCTTAGCATTCCTTTTTTCGTATCCAACTTCTCGTCATGTTAGACGTTTTCCCAAACTTGTAATTTTACATATGTCTATGAAATTCTGATAAAATATAATGGGGATTAGAAAATTGTGAGTGGAGTTGATAGTAATATCTTTTATGTGTGGATTCATGACTTGGGTCATTTATTGCCCAACAAAATATTAATTTCATTTCCACCCACCCGTCCGAAGTCTGCAACTTAATCCACGCATCAGCTCTTCTCGTAGACAACACCTACCGTTATCTTCCCGCGCAGAGAGTGCTCGGGTGAATCATGGGCTCATGCCACGCTTGTGCGGGTGGAAGGGTACTATGTAGACGAAGCGAAGCGACTCGACGGTCGGACGGTCGTACGGACGGACGGACGGACGGACAGACAGACGTGTGGCGGGTGGCGACGTGTCAGGCTGCTCGTCAGACAGTGGCGGAGGCGGAAGCGACGGCACATCACGGCTAATTATATCGCTCGTCTGCGAGAACCCCACCGGCGACAGTTGATTTCCCTTTCGTGCTGCTTTCCTTAAGTCGTGGTGAAGTACTGAATTATATGAAACTATGTCACGTAAACGCAGAATAATATTTTTTTGTGGACATCGAAACGAAAATAAAAAAGACATCTAACATAATTCAGGACGAATACATTTTAAACATGATTTTGTATTTCATGGAAAATTCACTTTCGTGTTGGCGTGAGCGGAATATGTATCCGAGATTTTAAAGTAAATAAAAATTCACGGATACATACATCAATACGTAACCTCAAATGAATGCTAAAAGAAAATTATGAATAAAAGTTTTAAAAAATCAATACTAGTTCATGAGGTTATGATTCAACTGAATTTATAAAATAACATTATGTTAATTATCCAAGCCGAAAAAATTAATTTCTTTCATGCTTCAGTTCCTACAAGTTATATAATTACATTTTCAATTGCATATTGTAATTATTGAAGAATTTTAATAGCATCCAAAGAATTAAATAATTAAAGTATTAAAGGAATACGGTATTATATTTGAATGTGAGGCGGTGAAATTATGAATCGATATTCACTTCAAGCTATAACTATTCAAGAAATCAAGGCTACCTTCTCCAGTTAGGTTGTAATATAAAAACAATTTGAAATCATAGCTTTTTAAAATAAGGTTGTAATATTTCTTTAGTATGTATTCACCATGTAAATCTCACAGTCCCCTTCGATATGATTCACTTAAACATCTCCACTTCAATTACTCACCACGATCGCTGGCCTCATACCTCAAAAATCCTTTAGATCCTGTAACGAGAACATCGTAAATAAATAATAATCAATTAACTCAAATAAATTGGAGAATATTATAGAAATACTACATATTAGTTCTCTTTATGGGACAGTAACCCATATTTTTCTCGTGAGTGAAAAGCGGCTAGAATAATCACAAAATAATCACACAGAGTTTATAAATACGATTTACTCAATAAGACATGAAAATTTATCCAATTGAACAGCTATTAAAATAAGTGATTTGGAGAATGTATTCGTTTTGTCTTCGTATTTCTCGAAAATTATGTCATTAATATTTTTACTTTCACCAACTTGCGAAATATATAAAACGAACCCTCTTCTGCACATAATAAAGTTTGGTTAAACAATACTACATAATTTTCCTTTTGTGTATACCTGCCAAATAAATAATACATCTAGATAATATTTTGAAGCAGTATATTAATGAATCTATATCAATAATAATTCAATTCTCTTCAAAGCATTCACGAGAAATATAGGTTATCGATTAAAGAATACGTGCTAGTACAAAAAAACAAAAAACAAACGTAAAATAACTTCGAAATAATAAACATGACATATATAAATAAAGAAGACAATATTAAATGCACTAGGGTCGACATATCTGTAATTTGATTAATCGTGGATGAAACACACTTGCAAAATTAGTGGCGCACTTCATCTCACCGAAACTTTTGTGTATTTATATGTACCAATGTGAAATTTTGTATGAAGAAAACCACAGTATATTTATTCGGTTATCCTTTAACGGCGGGTGTCAATGCCGAGCCCATTTTTAGCCCAAAATTTGCCATGGGCTTTGAGGGATGAAAGTTTTGAGAAAATCGATTACAAAAATCACACATTTAATATCAGGAAGGTCTAATCTCGCATAAACACATTCAATTATGTCCGTTCGGGTTGCTGAGATAAACAAATTACCCATCTTTGAAATTAATCCTCATCCCCAACTATTCTTATGAAGAGTTGACAAGCGCAAAGGCGGTTGAAATGAAACCTGTCATTAGATCTCGCGAGTCTCTAGTAAACAAACGAGGCTTCCATAACGTAGGGTTCACATTGATACAATTTAAAACACAAAATTTATGGTGAGATGGAGTTAGTGTGCCGCTAATTTCGCCTCACAGTGTATGATATGAGCTCACAATTGTAAAACCAAGCGAGGGTTTGGGAGCTGTTTGCTGAAACTCGATCAAGCACGCTTCGTTTCTGCCTATGAACGCTCAAATCAACTATATTGACAGCAACATAAAAGGGTGATCTAAACGAGATTACAGGTAACCGAAAGTGAACATGACCGTTTATTTTTGTTGTTATTTGTTACAAAGTCCTTTTGCAAATACATCCTTTCTAAAATCAGTTAATGTTTCATAATTTCTGAGAGACAATGGAAACAAAGGCTATCTATTTACGAAAGTGTGAATATAAAATACTTCTTTTAACAATATTATTTACAATTTCTTGCTGTGACAACAAATTGTTGCAGAATAAATAAACATATTATTTACAAACTCAATGATAGAGAAAAGAGAATCCGGTTGTAAACCCTTCAAGAAAATATATTAATGTTCACCTAAACTAAGTGTAAACAAGAATGCTCAGAAATGTGACGGATACATCCTTTATTTTATAGTCAAAAATAATTGTTATTACTTGAAAGAGTTTTAAAAATCTGTAAAAACTTGCGTATTCAAGGGATTTTTTCTTTGGAGGACACATTTATTGATTTGTGTCTTTTGTGACTCGTAAAGTATGAATTGAGAAAGGAATTCAGGGGTAAAAAAGCAACCCGTACAACAGAACCTTATCCAAAATGTGTGGCCCTTATCTCGCGAACGGTTTGAACGAATTCCGTGAATTCTCTGATTAGGATTGTAATATAAAGCGAATAATGGTGTTCACATGCGTGGGAATACTTTTTTTGTACTGAGAATTTCTGATAGATTTGGACTGAATGCAAATTTATCAATCCACTTATTTCAGATTTCCTCTAAGAGTAAAGTACGTAATTTTCATGTGACTGGAAAACCGTCGGTATTTCTAATTGTGAAAGCAGACAATTTATTTTCAGTAATTTCTTACTAAACTGATCATACGCTTCATACTTTGGCACCGTTGTGTACAATATCTCTGTAGCCCCATCGTGGCCTGGGTTTTCTCTGGTTTTCCTCCGGGTGGTGGCGGATTTTCCGTAGGTGAGAATGCCATTTAATACTTTTGTTATTATTAAAGATATTGTTCCTTTGCATAATTCTAAATAATTCATTTTGGACTAATAGATGGATAGCAGTGTTTTTTATACCATTTCTTTTATAAGTGTTAAAAACCCGCCATTGCTCTTGAGCCCGTGATCGGAATTGATTAGATGATCCCTACCTGATTTCCGGAGGGTAACTTAGTTTATCATCCCCCATTGAGTCATGCGCAGTTTCCAACTTCTTTTTGGTAATAAAGTTTATTTATTTATTTCAACATTGTGACAATGATACACCCTATATCCTAGTAGTTCTGGTTGTTGTTGTTGTTGTTGTTTTAGTAGGAATATACACACAGATGCACCTCATTTAGATTATTAATTTCATAAATGTTAATTCTTTCTCGTTTCGTGTATACTAATTTTCTGAGAATTTTATTCCGTTTGTCTGAGTATTTTATAGATATTTGGGTGAATATTTGTTATTTAATTTCTTGTTATTGTATTATGTATTCTTTTCCATCTTCCAAGCATTGCTCACTTGCAGATTAATAAATTATTATTATTATTATTTACGTCATATTATTTATTACTGGATTAAAAACAACGAGTTTTAAAATAATTTTCTTCCTTTTTAACATGACTTCATTTCATGATTTATTACGACTCTCCGCATTTACCTTAAACATATCCACTTAATAGATTTATCACTTCAGGGATTCATGAAATAAACATCTCGAGGTCATTACCCACGAGCGGAGGGTATGCGTGTGAACACTTGTCTCGTCAGTGGCAGTAGCAACGGCGCTCGCTTGCTGTCTCGGTGGTGGGCTATGGGAGCAGCGATTTAATCAGGGGCGCGAGGTACCACTGCTTTATTGCACACTGTCCTTTGGGACCGGTCTCCCAGTTCTCTGTTCATCTCTATCTCTTCTGCACTGTCACCTAAGTGCAAGTACGCGTGAGGTTATCACATTTCTCGACTATTGTGGTTATACCACTGCACGTTTCGAAAAGTTATAACCATGCTTATAATTTCTAAAATAAAATTACGATATTTGTAAGAAAATATCCTGCAGCTAATCTCTGAGTATGAAGTCAACCAAAAGAGGACATTGTAATATAAACTGCTCTTCTTACCAGAAACTGTAAAAGATAACTTAAAGTAACTTTAAAAGAAACTTTTGTAAAAGAATCTTTTGAATAAACCTAGATAAAAGAAAAATGATATAGTGTTTAACTCTTTAGTAATTAAGTCTACGAAATATTGTGAATATGTAATTTAACCACTACATTTTTCATAAAAATTTCGTTATAACCGAGAAACTGAACAGTTACTTGTTGTATTGAATTCTAACTAAAATTTAAACGGAAATTTTTAGTTAAAACGCTAATTGATATGGGTAATTAACTGCTAAGTAATTTTAACGGGTCTTGTTTAATCCTTCCCTCTTGGTCTTCTGTTTTATGAAAGACTTGAATGAAGCTCTCTAACATTTAATGCTCCATCCCCGAAATAAAAGCTTTGTGGAATGCTTCACTGGCAAATGACTAGAGCTAAAATGTAATTAAACCTGCGTAATTTGAAGAACACACAAAGGAAGTAATTTAAAAGAAAACAATAAACGTATTCATTAGGCAAGTGATATATTTAGAGGAGACGGTAGTTATGTGTTCTTTAAGGCAAAACCTGATTCATCACTGTATTCAAAGCTATGTTTTAATACTAAGTTATTAATGCTACAAAAGAATTCCTTTTGTGATCTTTATTTTTTGGTAGATGGTGCGGAAACATTTTACGCTCCCTCTAGTACTTTTTCCTTGGGGATTTAGGGCTCGCCAACGTCAAGGTCATTACAGCCCATCCGTGTCTTACACTTAAAATTAATTTTATATGGCGTAAATAATGTGCTGATTCAATAATTTTCCTCAATTATGAACTCATGGAAGAATTAGCAAAAAACAAAACAAAAAAGAGTATGGAATTTTAACTAAAAACCTCATTTCGAAGAACATTTTCTTTCAGAGCAGAAATAATAAAAACATGAAAATAATGAAACAACTCGAAAAACATCAGTTCATTTATATATTTAAAAAAGAAAAATGCAATTCTTCAATATAATACTATTGCACGTGTATTAGCTGTCAGAAATATTGTTCGAGTTTTGGTACGTTGACTCTATATGTACGTATTTGTTCGACATTATGATTGGGAAACTGCAAGAGACAATATTCCATTGCCGTTCTGCTCTCGCGTTATTGTGTGAAAGTGATAACGCGTGTGAATAAGAAGATGGGAATGAATGATATGACAACACTGATGCAGACTTGACAGCCATTGCCTTACTACATTCTATGAAATACTTTTCCTTTTACACTATTGTACGCAATGTTTGACCTTGTGTCATCTCCCATTTACACAGTGAAGTTTACCTGAGCTGTGATTTCACCTGTTATATTCCTCGGCGTAATCTGCATCGCTGGAATCGGTCCAATAGCTTCCATGTTCTAGAACATGTTGGACCTTTGCTTTCATTTATCGCGCATTCTTCTCTCGTAGTTCACTATTTTCCCATTAATTATCTAAAGTTCTTAAGTGTTAGAGATACTGTTGACGTTTTTGAAATCGATTCATGCTGCTGTTGGTCGTTAAAATTTAAAATTTTGATAACTCTTGCAGGCAAATACAGATCGGATTGCGACGCGCTATGAGCTGTAACTTTTCACATTGAGTTCTATAGCCTTTAAGGTTCCACTGACATGGAAACCATTACGATTTGGAACCTACTGGGTCAGGCACCTGACTGTATTTCCGCGTCATCGTCGAACAATGCACAATCCGACTCGGGAGAAGGAAGTACAGAGACGTTCTTTTTATCTCTCCGCGACTTCTTGGACGGTGTTGTTGTTGTTTTTAAAAAAATCGGCAAGGTTCGTAGGTTTAGTCCTGGAACCCCGCTTTTTCTTCGTCTGTTGCTTGATAGTTTCTGGGGTACATGTTACACTGTTGGATTTTTTCTGTGAAGTAGATGGACGGATGAGGCTGAGGTTTTTGGCTTCATGGGAACAGATTGAAGATCTTTCTTCCCACATTTGCCATGGCAGGTTCACGACGTTGCAGTAGACACGTCAGTGAAATTTGTCTGGACAGAAATGCTCTTCCTTATTACAGGATTCTTCACTGCGATGGAGTAACTGGTAGAAAATACAGGGTGTAAAACTCTGTATTTCTTCCGTGCTTCATCGTACGGGATCTTCTCGGTTGACTAAATCTTCTGTACTTTTTTCTCTTCAAGAAAGGCGACGCACTCCTTGCTTCATACCAGGTGGCTGCCTGTGCAATTAATGCACTTCACAGGCCCTGGGCATGAAACGCCGGGTTCGTCTGCCTCCTTCCCGCCGATATCACGGCCCTTACACGATGTTGTTGTTTGACCAAATCTCTGGCATTTGAAACAGTGCAGAGGATTATGAATGAAGGGCCGCACTGGCAGGTTAAGCCATTCAGCTTTAAGATCTAGGACAGTCAAATGTCACAATAAAGGATCTGGTCTTCTGCAAAACACCATTAACCTTCCTCATGATCCTCACTCCTAACTGACCTCAACCACGTGGTCAGACACCCATTCTGCAACAAGTTCTTCTGTTGACATATCCATTATGTCCCTGCAAGATGTTACTGCTTTGCTGCGATTACGCGCAACATGGAGTTCGCACTTGACAGGGAACTGTCCCAACTGTTTATAGTTCAGAGGGTCAATACCTGTTGGACTTTTTTTCCAACAACATAGAACCATTCCTCAATCTTTTTATTGCATTCAATGTGCCACAGATACCTTCTAGCGCTTTATGAATGTAAAGGGCGAAACTTTTTCTAAAGTTCCTTCCTTTCTTGTCATTGATATAAAAACATTCTCGTGAGTAATGTTCTGTTTCTGTGCCGTATTTCCTTCTGAAGTGGGAGGGCTGTGAACCCTCTGCCGCTTCGCAGACGTTTGGGTGTGTAACACGCCTTGCGGTCCACCCGATTCGCAAAGTGAGACAATCAAAACCTCTGAGATCTTGTCACACGAGTTCGGAGGAACATACGTCCAGCGACGTGGAACCCCCCACACTCCACTGAGCCTTATACAACTGAGGTGCGGCAGTTGCTCCATAGGTTGTTCGGTAGCGAGTGTTTATCATCAACACCCATTCACCTTATCGGTGCGTAACTCACCTTGAGGTTAAGGGTTATTTTGTAGAGGTTTAATCCATCCTCGCAACCGGGCCGATAAAGGAAAGATCTCCGCTCTTTGCAACATACAACTTTCCACCATCGCTCCAGTGGTGGTCGCTGAAGCATGTCCAAACCTTACTGTGTCCAAAGGCTGGTGGCTCAGTACCAGTCCCCAGCTCGGGGCCGAGGGTTCGCCAAACTCATATTCAGTCGAAACTGAGCCCCCTGCGGTGTTCAGAGGTATTCAGCTAGCTTTTTGTCATGACTGTTCGGTATCTTTAACATTCCTGGCAAATTAAACTCGCCTCTGTGTAGTTTCACTGTTCAAAAATACCTTCTTGATATCAGATTATTACACAAGTAAATACGTTATTGTCCATATCACACAATTCCCATTTATTCACACATAATCTCTGGAATATCGGATAACTACACAACGAGGTAATATTACTACATTGAATTAAAATGGAACACGTATACGAAGTTGAATGGTCATTTTACTACAGTTAACGTCTATTACATAAACCTAATAAATAATTTAAGACTTACGCCATTACGGTGGACGAATACTATATATTTTGTACTTAATAGCACAAAATGTATAGTATTTATTCATCATAAGGTCGTAAATTATTTATTTTGAATGGCCAAGAACGGAATAGTGTAGGAGTCCCGGGTTTAGAGACCCCATCGTGTTTCCCATTTTCGTTCAATTTAACATTAATCCCCGTATATTCCTCTCTCTGTTCCTAGTTTTTTTAAACTCATTGTATGAGAACCGTTTCCGCCCACACGACATTCCAGTTCCTCGAATCCTGCTCATTGGAGCGTGACCTCCCCTTCTGCAACTTAACAGTTGCGATGGCTCGAGCGAGCGAGCGAGCGGGTGGCTGAACATCATTGCCGCAGCGTCGTCGTCGTCCAGATCCGCGTTTGTCTCCCCCACCCCCCGGGATGAACATACCACAGTGAGAGGAGTGCGGTTTATGCGCCTCGTTTGTCTCGCCGAGTGATGCGGCCAGCGCGAGTGGGAGAGGAGAAGATGCCACCGACGCAGTTTCCGAGGGAGTTCTTATTCTTTGAGCAAGTGCTTTACACAGCTCCTCCGATGGTTCTGGTGGTAGCGTTCTCGCTCATCACCAAGTCACCCCGGGTTCTATCTTCGGTGGAGTCAAATAAAAAAATTGTAGTTTTTCACGTTAATTTCTAAATTCGTATAGCTGTGATTACTGAAAAGCGTACCCTACTTCTTCTATCCGCCTCCTACTGCTCCTAGTATCAATATCTGCTACTATTACTAACTACTCCTACTAACCCCTCCACGTGGGCCAAGCTGTTGGTAAAACCCAGCTAACCGGTCCACCAACTAACAATAGCCTACCACCCAACTCCTGCCTCCCATCGCTATAGATAAGCTTCAATAGCACGCTACATTTCCCATTGACAATAAAAGAAAATCAAGTGCTTTACTATATATGCAGGAGCGGTTCAGGACTCATGGCTAGGGAATCCTTTTCATCAGATATTGCGCGCTATATAATATTAAGGGAGACATTAAATATAAATAATGTTTGCTCTTCGCTGCGTCTTTTTAAGGCTATTCATTATGTTCGTCTCTTCATTCCCAAGAGTTTTTTTAAATTTTATTTTTACATTTTCGATATCTTGTTGATAAACGGGAGTACCTCGTTAAATTAAATATGGTCGGAATGTTAGCTTTGGATGATGCTATATCTTCATGACAAATATCAGACTGAAGGCTTTTGCTTTGGCAATGAGAAAATACGTTGTTACGAATTTTTGTGCAAAACTAAACATTCTTCAGGAAAAATTGACGTCTTTTTTTGTTAAGAACTTTCATTCAAAAATTTCAGTAATTGAGTGGGAATTCATTAGATGAAGTTAAGTATATATCTTCCCCATTATAGTATTGAAATAATAAATTTAGAATTGCCATAAATCAATTGCTATAAATTCCAAGTGAATTCCTATTTTCAGCATTAAATTTCCTTAAGGTATTTCGTTAGATTTAATTGACGATGCACATATATTTCTTGGTGTGAAAATAATTTTTGTCATAACGACTAGAACTTACTTTCCGGTTACTTTGCAACGAGAGAAAATTATTGTTCTTTAATGCTTTTTCCAATTTAGATTTATTTAATTGTATATTGTTAATAAGATTTCAGATATCATCTTCTCTTTTCTTTAATCAATAAATCAACCTAATTGATACCACTAGAAATAATTAATCCCATTCACTTCAAGTATCTTTCTAGAAATAGTTACTACTTTCATTTGTTGCAAGTAAAACTTTTAAGCTTCTACCAATTTTTAAGAAATTGAAATGTGAAGTAATATTTTTGAGGATTTATTGCTGGAAAGTGTTTAACGCGTGAGCCAACCTGTCATATATGGCGACGTTGCAGTCTCAATATCATCCATACTTTTCATAGGTAGCGTTTCCGTGAATACGACGGTGTTCAAAGTAATAATTCAATGCATACGCTTTGGCTCCTTGTAAGTACACGTTAGTATATGTACACATGGTAAAATATGTACACATTAAATAGAAGACACAGAACTTTTATCTTTTCTCGAGTGTTTTTTTCTGTCACATTTCAATTTAGTTTTATCAAAATTGTCTTTTCTAAAATATTTCCTTATTAGGTAAACCACATTCTTGCGTGTTCGGTGTGAATTTAGAAATACATCAACTCTACTTTAGGAAAGAGTAAGAAAGGTATATTTCTTTAGGAAATTCGATTTATATCATAATATTTTCTTTTGAACGTCTTTTTACAAAATTTCACCGAGATACACCAAAATTCTGCTCTAAGAGAGGGGAAAAGAGAACGATGATCTTTTTTCATGAATATAGTGTTCACCTCAGAAAAAGAATTTTTCACCAGAACATGCAACTATTTGGTGAATTTCATCAAAGTTATGTCCGTATAAAATTTCGCATAAAAATATTAATTCCCTGATTCATAAAATAATTATTCCTCACCGATGCACATGTTAAGGATACACTTTCAATGAAAATCCCTCTAACGTAATAACACTCAGCAAGAGAAAGCACCTTTTTGAAAAAATACGCAACCTTTATTATAACAATGGGAAATGTAATTGATTTCCGAAAGATTTACAATAGATGTTTTATAGAATTTGTGAAAAGAGTTTACCGGTTTTCTATTGGCTAGTCAAATATTAAAAGGTTTAAATATTAATTATTAGATGTGTATTATTTCTTTCGAATCTAATATAACGTTTAACTCAAATAGTCATTAGATCATAAGCTATTCTGAGAATCAGCAAATGTCGATCAACGGTCACCTATCTCGACGTTATTCGGAAAGCACCCGTACTCACCATTCCATACCGTCTGATCCTTTGTACTGAGGCTCCTATTCATTACCAGCAATTACGAGTTAATCTGTAATAAATAGAGGAATAATGAATTGATGCGTGCAGCTGTCGCTTTGTTACTGTGTCCGCATTCTTCGGGGGCCATTGCTACTGCGAACTAGTCGACCGACCGGCATTGTCTTTGTCCGATTGCAACAACGCCCATTGCCCAACCCCATCCCCGAACCAATGGCGCTTCCCGTGTAAACAAGAATTGCTTTCAAATATTTCAGATAAATGAGCTGACCACTATAATTCTCTTGTACAAACAACGCCCAATTACGGGTGAACCGCGTTTATCTGTAGCCTCTGAAATATCGGGCTTCGCTCAGTCGCCATTGTTGGTGTATTGCAGGTAAGCTGCAGCGCGGCGCAGCCGGAGGCTGTTCGGCAGGGTTTCTCAGTACAGGCGCTGGAGTGCGCTAACGTCAGCAGTGAATCACCGTCGACGCTTGTAGGTCGGTGAGTGAGAGACCAACGTTGAAGTTTGTGTTTCATTTAATTAATTGTATAGAGCTGGTGAAGGAAAGTTTGGTTCAATACGATAATTGAACATGTCTTTACGTGAGTCAGAGGCGCAAAAATTCTATTTGTGGAATGGGATTCCTGAATAAATTAGAACATCGTTATTATAATAGAAAGTATTACGTGTTAATCAGTACTATATAATTTTATCTGTTGCTTTCCATATAAAGACGCAGCATTGTTTTTTTTACATGGGTAATAACATTTCAATGATTTATGGAAATAAAATATTATTGAATATAGCCTTTTTGTATATTTGATATTGAACCATGTATTTTTTTCTTTCGGGTTATTTTTATTTATGATAATATAAAAGTTATTTCAATCTGTTATTTCTCCCGCTACATTTGGAGAACATTTGGAGAAATGAGACTTCAAAGGTGTGAAACTTTGTAACTCTCTTGTTCGACATGTTCTTCCGTTCTTGTCAATAATAATTTTATTAACTCCAAGGATTTACTTCAGTAATTAAATTTTAAATAAATCTGTCAGAGCGAATTATAAGAAATAATTTTAGTTGCATCTACTATAAATATTTAATGAACTTGGTGATGTGATTAAAGTATTAATTTAATTACAAAAATGCTTAGGGATATTTTTAGACTTAAATTTTACACCTATTTTAAAATGGAAATAAAATTGAAAGTTCTAATAAACTTGGAAGAAAATTAAGAATGTTGATAACGTAAACGAAATTTCATCCCTATACATAGTTTACCGGTATAAATATAGCAAAAGACGTAGTTACTTTAGGGACTTGCAACGAAATTTCCACTGAGACTTGCGCTCTTAAAGTTCTACAACAATTCTACATGTAATCATCCATCCAATTCATAAAGAATTATACATGAAAATGAATTATACCCAATTTCACCTAACGCTTTTCTTGAGACATACTTCTTGTATCTCCATTGACCATTTCATTTGATAGATTTGAATTTCATGACAAACGTTCCAAAAAATCCAGTTGAGATAGAGCTATTATTACAACCATTTTATTGTGGTCTATAAATCTTCAATAATTTCACAGTAATCAGGGATATTAATAAAAATATGCTTAATACTGAAGAAGTTTAAAATAAAATTTCCGACAGTTAGAATTATTTGGTTTGACGTATTCCAGAATACCTAGTCCAGTTAATACTATTCTTATAATTTTAGTCTTTCTTTATGTAACATTAAATACTTCAACATCATTCCTAACCAATATCTGCTCACAACATGTAGTCTACATCAGATTTTCATGTGTAGGATCCTTTTCAATTGTTCAGTCCGTTACTTCAGATTTTCATTCTTATTACGTATGAGGTGAGACAAGTGAATTGTTGAAGCAGCCATGATAGAGAGGTAAACGAATGATGGAGTATTCTGGATCTTAACAATTAGCATAAATGAAGTGAGACTGTTGGGGAAGTAAGAGAGAAACGTGAGAGGAGGGTTGAATGAAGGCTTAGGGGTGGTGGCGACGGCCAACGTATACGGGTTTCACTGAAAGTAGTACATGACAGGAAAAGGGAAAGGGTTTAGGGCGAGCCACTGAACCGCTAAGACCCGGCCACTCATTTCGCATTCAAAAAGAGGAGGAGTATCGCAACCAACGTAGAAATTAAGTTAAAAAGAACGAAAATTGAAATGCAACCAAATCCATGAATATTAATTATCTAGTTCTACGAAGTACGTGACTGCAGAGAATTAGGGATGAACAAAGTTAAGTTGTCAAAAATAATCATGGGTCGATTTATTGTAGAGAATCTCATTAACATTCAACGAGACAGGGAATACGTATTTGTATATGAATAGGATATTTTCTTCATGGAACAATAAATACGAGGAGCTTAAGAGTTTTATGAGTATATTAGAAACAGTACTGAAATCGATTGATATTTACCGTAAGTATCCTTTTCATTGAACGATTAGCAGACTTGAGAATAAAATCGGACAGTATAATTTGAGTAAGTTTATCAGGAACCAATTTTAATTTTATTTATTATTTCGTTTCTGATAAAAAGTAAATAATAGTATATCAGGAATTAAAAACAATTCAAAAATTATTTGAGTATCTATTGTTCTTAAGATATGAAACATTTATAGATACCTACAAAATTTACAAATAGCTTAAATATTTATAACAATGTTTGATTCTTTCTTATTTAACACCATTCCCCACATCTTTCGTCTGTGTGCCCATTCCCAATAATTTTCTGTTCTTTCATTCTTTCATTTCGTTAGGTGTGCGCGTCAGCTTGAGTTTCTACCCGGTGACCAAATTTACTCTACATCACAAATTAATCACCCGTAAATATTTACCTTTGATTTAGCGATACAACTAACCGGTGCGTGCTTTGTGTTCGGCTGCCACCAGTTGTTCGCGGTCCTTTTGTTTCCGCTGCAACTCTCTCACCATCATTTGTACCCTTCCTTTTATCTCTCTCTTTCTAGAGAGGGATCATGGTCACTGGGTTACCGATCTGATTGAATGACACAGAGGTGAAACGGAATTTTCCACACTCACCATCATATATTGCCTCTCCATTTCTTTCTTCTCAACTACATCTCATTTTTACTTGCGTAACCATGTACATTTCTGTTAAGCACCAACACTATTTATTATATTCAGCCCATTGTTTAAAATTATTATCTTTTTCAATTCAACTTGAAGACTTTCTTTTTCAATTTTTACACCTTCGTATTGGCTCTGTCCTGTAAATTTAGTCCCCCACCCATGATAAACAACCTTCTATGCATGAAATATAATTTGTCCTGAATTGGATACCAGTAAATANGAAACCAGTAAATATATTATACAAAAAATAATAAGTCAATTAATAATTAACAGTTGTTGAATATATTAGAAAAATAATACTTACTGAAAATTAAATAACATTTACTCTCAAACCAACTGTTAATTATTTTATAACTACTGTGGTTATGTTTCGTATGCATTAAAGGTTACATTCGTTTCAAAAACCTTGAAAAATATTCAATAATATTTGGTATATATGAGTGAATCAACCTTTTTTCACTGTGTAGCTAATTGATTAGGCTTACCCTAATATGACATCGTGAAAATGAACCGTTATTTATTCTGTGCTTCCTACATCAAATTTCTCCTGTTTTTCAAACATTATTAATCTTGGGACTACAGTACGCTTAATGAGTTTGTTGTCAAATAGGTTAAAACGTTTTCAATAGTTAATTTTTTAGTTGCTAATTGGAAAGAAGAAAAACCTTTTAATCATCAATTTGACTCCACTGCGCCTCGGCGTTGTTTCTGCGAAGTGACGCTCTATTCCTGGACTCGTTCCCAATCATTCACTGTCTACTTGACGCATCTCCCGCCCTGCTTCATCCCTTTCGCTCCAACTCCTTCTCCGTGCTCCCCTCTCCATCCACGCACCTCTTTCCACCCCCGCTGTGAGAGCTCAGCACACCAAGAGAACGGTGGCGCATCACACAGCACGAGATACCACTCGATCCGCGCGCGACTGTGGTGCTTCACAACACAATGTTTCTACTGGGACGTGCCCGCTCTTGTCTGGCTCTGCAGTTAGTCCCAAATGCCACGCTCGCCCCGTAACATACGGAGACATGTGTATTTTTAAAACACACATTTTATTCCACTGTTGCTCTGTGTTTGGAAATGGCGCTCTTTGATTTCGAATGAGAGGGAGCGAACGCCATTGCACAAAATACGGATCAACTAGACGTATATACTAATAGGAACAAGATGCATCATTGTTTCCAACGCGGTCGGCTATTACGTTCACCGCGGTAGGGGGTGAGAGTGGATTGTTATAGTCAACTATTTGACGGTCTGTAACTACTCCGATGCACGTCATTACACATCGCGGAATTTCGGTCTTGCGGTTCACTTGTTTGCTTTAATGAGGTTACTGTAACTGGCGGCTCGACAAACAACTCTCAGTTGCTTTGCAATGGTATTATTCCGCATAAATGGATTGTTTGTCATCTACACGATACAGTCGTGTCTTTCCAATATAAATTATGGTCGCTTGTGGTGAGGTGTTTTTGTTACAAGGTTTCATTTAATTTTACATGATTGTATGTTTGTTAAGTGGGCGAAGGGAACCTAAAGTGGGTTACGTGATGTTCGTGATAAAAACATAAGCGCCATTTTCATATCTAAACATGTTTCATTATAATATGTTGTATTCGTTAATCTTTATAATTAAGAACATAAAACACTTAAGAAAGACTTAGTAAAAATAAAAGGCAATTCAGTCTTTTATTTTACGGGCTATACCCAAAGCAGATATGCTGTCTGGAAACAACGTGTAAAGACTGGGCAAGGCGAGTAATAATGAGATATATTTCTTTATTTTTTAATAAGTTAGTAAGTTTTGGTATGGTGAAGGCAGATCATTAGTTAACCAATGTACCCTGGAGTTTTCGAGCCGTCAAATAACCTCTGATTTCGATTATCGACCTGTATTTGCAATAGTGGTTACAGTTAAAATTGCTTTACTTAAGTAATGAGTTAGATTCCTCTGTTATTTATTTATTATTAAACATAGATAAATGAAAATATTACCCACAGTCCCACCAACAAATCAACAAGTCAGCCAAACAAATCACATTAGACTTAAATTAGATACTTCTTCGACCTTTTACTAAATAACGTCAAAATTAGAAATCAACCGCATTTTGAGAATTCCAAGCCAGATTCATACACAATACACAGAAAAATAACATTTCACACTACCGAAAACGCTACGAGCACCGGCGCCTCGGTCATGCTGATCCGCGTTGGAATGTGTTTGAGTCTTTCTGCCATAGTCTTACATTTGCACTAATTGAATACACACATAAGCAACGACGCCAACCCGCTTTGAGCGCCCCTATAAATCTTGTAATCGAATTTTAACTCACATTCGATTACTTGGTCAAGATGACACTTACATTTTACTCATATACGTAGTATATAGAAAGTTTTGTAATCGTGAAAAAATTCGAAAGCGAGATTTCGACGGAATTATCCGTTTTGGTGATTCCTGATTCAGAAAAAGTTGTATTTGGTATAATGTCCGTCCGTCTATGCGCAGCGATTCTGAGTAAATGGATGGATCAATTTAATTCATATTTCGTATTTACGGTAGAATTTACTTGTTGTCGATGCACGTGCTCTAATTTCTTTTTTCTTTAAAACAAATGGTACTTCACATAAAGGTCTAAGTACTCTTTCGAGTATTTCTCAAAAAACGGCTTCATTGATTTTGCTTAAATTTACTGTACGTAAAGTAAAGTTAGAATTCATTACATCCTCATTAGCGCATTAAAATATTTTCTGTCTGCTACACTTACAAATTAGTTTACTGTTTCAAGGAGCTTGAATAATATTTAGAATATATATTGCTAAATGAGAATGTACATGAAGTGTATTAATCCGTGTGAAATGTATTAAAATCTCTAAAATAAAATAAATGAAAAAAATGACAGTTGAGGCCCAATCCCCGGTTGCGCACCAGGGCAGCTGATAGGCGCGGTGCGGCGAGGGAACGCGGACCGACGCATTAGCTGGGTTACGCCCGCACCGCAGGGTCACTAGATCAGCCCTGTGTGGTTGCATGTAAATGGACCAAGCAGACGTAGAATACACTTTTCGTAAACTGAAATGAAAGATATGATAATGATAAAACGCATAGGAGGACAGCAATCGCACTGCAGATACGAAAATACACCAATTTCTGTATACAACGAAATTACATTTACATAAAACTTTTACGATATTTTGTGTCACTGTGCTGCAGATGGAGAAACGTATATGAGACAGTATGTGCAATGGTTTTGCACAACTGGCTTTAATTTCACTACTTTCTAACTGCGACTACTTTCGTTGGATAATCACTGGGAAGCTCCCTGAAATGCTGCACATCATTTCTTAATACACGAGTGCATTAAGGGTTAGTATCCTGCAGGCGAGTCATAAATATTGGTCCGCAAACAGTCTAGAAGGAATGCTCCAAAATCAAACCCGAAACTGTCTATTCTTTAGTCTCTAGTAAGTTTCAACCCGAAATAAGTTACGCATAGACCTACACATCCAAGTCAAGAGTGAGACCGTGCCAATGAGTGAGTAGCATCGGGGTGTATTTAAAATAAAATATCCCGAGACCTTACAACAATTACTCGTGACTTGAAATGTACAGATTGAGAAGCATTTTCAACGAAGAAAACTAGGAAGGAGGAGATAAATTAAAGTAAATATAATTTTCAAAACAACCTTTTAGTCAAATGCAAGAAAAGGAATAATAAAAACTAGGAGAAAACCGTTTGAGTACTCCCCGAACCAAAAAAATGGCTAAATATGACTGTTCGATTGGAGAGTCATTAGTAAAAAAAAGAAAACAAACACACTAAAAACACAAATATAGTCATTAAGTTTTAATGCGATTTAAAACCTTGTCGCGAGATTTCCTAAGCACCTCCGTAATTAATAATAAATGCTTAGAATTACCCGCCAGGTTATAATGCTTATCAGGGAAATTTCACTTAAATAAATTTATATAATATAAATTTCTTTACGTGAACATTACTTATTGAGATCTATCTATCATTTATTGTTAAAAATGAATACTAGTATCGCCTCACCGATATCCAGCAATGTTAATGCTATTCAAGCAACATTGGTGAACTCCTACTACAAAATCAACCTGCGCCTATGCTTTGCTGGACTAAACATTTGGTTTCTTAGTGAATGTTTGAAATGAAATGTTTTTCCTAAGTTTATTTACATAACGCGTAGGAACAATAACTCATCAGCTAAACGTGCAGTATATTCCGCTAAGCTAATATGGCTGAAATACGAAGTAAACGTGACCAGCTAAATAAAGGAAAATACTGGCTACAAGGAGAACTACTTTCCCGTCTTCATCCAGCAGAAAGAGTCACCCTTGATGAAACCTTCCATATGGCAGCTCAGAAGAAGAAGAATCAAATAAGTTGAACCGCCTGGAATGCCATAGTAATTTTAAAACCGAAGTTTTATACTCAACTCAATCTTCCTATCTAAGCATTTCAAACCCCTCTTCTCACCCATTTAACAATTCTGAATTATCCATTCTGGAAAACGACCTCAAATTTTGCCCTTCTAATTCCATTAATAATCACACTATCAAACAACTTTGTACACACCTTGACTACAATAACATTAATTCCTATATGAAAACTGTTTTAGCACACACCTTTAAACTACATACTTCACACCAACAGGTAAAATTTCTTAGTGATACAAGGATTTTGAAGAAAATAAATTCTGTCAAGGAAAACAACTTTTTAATTACAAAAACCGACAAAGGCAATACTGTAGTAATTATGGACAGGTCAGACGATGATGAAAAAGTTGATACATTTTTATCAAACAACGCCATTAATCTGAACTTCCCAATATTTAAACAACCTCAAAACACTCGTCAATGACTCTCCTCTACTTATCCCTCAACCTAAATTCTTATATCCATCCATTTCACAACCACCATGCTTGTATGGTCTTCCCAAACATCACAAACCAAATGTTCCGATTCGTCCCAATGTCTCATACAACAATTCCATCACTCGTAGACTAGCCAGACATCTCAAAACCTGCTCCCACAAGTACATCGATTTCACACTTAAACACACTATAAAAAGCAGCTATGAACTCACGAAACACACAGAAAACATTTACGTCTCCACCAATGCCAAACTTATTTCTTTTGATGTCACAAATATTCCCACAAAATTATTTTAAACGATTTAATTGACAAATTCTCTTATTCTCCAGGGATCCGTTCAGACCTTTTCAATCATTTCTCCTTTTGTTTCGATATAAATTATTTTTCCTTCAGTCACACTTTGTGCAAACAAAACTTCGGTCTAATCATGGGCTCCCCTCTCTCACCCCTATTTGCAGACATTTTAATGGACAATCTAGAAAATAAACTTTTTAAGTCAAAGCATCCTCTATTAACCACCATAATTTATTGGAACAATTATGTTGATGACATCATTGTACTATGGAGTGGTACACTTTGACAGCTTAACAGTTTTAAAGATTTCCTAAATTCCTTACACTCCACCATCAAATTAACTATGGAAATTGAAGTACAAAAATCCCTGAACTTTTTAGACATTAATATAAAGATTATTGACAACAAACATTTTTTTAACATTTTTCGGAAACCGACGCACACTGACACTGTCATACATAAGATATCTGCTCACCCTACTTCCCACATGAATGCAGCCTTCCCCTTAATGATTCACAGAGCTCTTCAAATACCAATGACTAAAGAAAACTTCACAAAAGAAATTGACACAATCAAACACGTAGATTACGTCAATGGTTACACAACGAAATTAATTGACAACATACTACACAAAAACTTTCTAAATTAAACACTTCACACATCACTTCTTTAACCTAACTCCTCAAATCCACTTTCAAACTTGTATTTATCCCTTATCTAGGTCAAATTACCTGCAAAATTGCTAACACTCCTTGGGTTACAAGACACTTTTCAAAACATACAGTTCTATCCAAAACCAAATTTTACGACCAACAGACACCACCCCCACCCTAGAGAAAAGTGGAGTATACCTTCCATCTTGTAATGATTGTGATGTCAAATATGTGGGAATGATCGGTAGGAAATTTAAAATCAGAATCAAAGAACACATTCACGCCTTACACAACAATAGCAATCAATCTCATTTTGCCGACTACTTACGCCTTTTCACTTACTCTTCCAACATTGACCGAAACGTACACATCCTTGAAACCTTCAAAAAAAGATTAATCTTAGAAAATTTCCTCATACATAAATTATTAAAGCAGAATGTACCTTCTGTGCAATGAACATATAAGCAACGTTTCTCCTCTTTTGTCCCTTCTCCTGGAATAACTAATTTACTCGTGGACTTTTCCCGGACGTTGCTTAACCCTTCCCCCCCCTACTTACCTGTAGTTCTTAAATAGCGTCCCGTCCAACCTTTCGGCACATTTTCCCTTTGATACTAGGCATTGTGAGGTACTTTCAACTCATTTATTTTTAAATTTTCATTTACTTTGAGTTTTATGTCTTATTCACAGATTCATTCTACATTAATGTTGTTCCTCTGTTTCCAGTGCACTTAAAAATTTATTATATTTGAATTAATTTCAATTTTTTAAATAATTTTAACAAATTTCAAATAATTTCAAATTTTTCATAATTTTAACAAATTTCAAATGTTTATAAACTCAACAAAAAGTATTGTACTTTGCATTCTTACATATTGTTTATATTTTTTATTTCGTTTTACTTTATACTGAATATGCCAACTAAGGTGGCAAAAGTATTATCTGAATATATATTTTACTAGAAGACTACACCTCATCTTTCATTTATACTTATTGAGTATTGCATGTATAGTGTCAATTTAATAACAAAACCTTATTTCTGAGATCGTTGTTATTTTTTATTTTAATTCTAAACTTTTGTTGAAATGAAAAGTTGCTTCTTAAATTTGGTCATTGGATCTGAGACAATAGCTGTCCTGTAAGGGAAATAAAAAAACTTTCCTTGAAAGTTCGTGTGGGATCAGGGTTAACAAGTGTGAAGAAAATCTTACGGCAGCGCGTCTATTTGCAGCCATTATCACCAACTGCCGTATCGGAAGGCGAATCTTTGCGGAAAACGCATCTCTGCAAGCTTGCAATGCTAACAGAGCAACGGCTGTGCTGAATTGTCTGCTGCAGAGGAGCAAGAAGGCACGGCGAGGAGGAGGTTGGAAGATCTGCAGCGTCTTTTATGCCTACTCACACTAGGTTACATCTTCTCTCATATCATTCATTTCTTTTTTCTTTCACTAATTTTCATTTTCTAAAAACAATAATGATTTTTTTTTCAAAAAATATTCTTTTCACTACACTTGAAAGCAAATAATTTATCTTGATAGTATCCATAGAATTAAGTGACGTATTTTCTTCGTTGTACCACCCACAAACAGTATTTCAAACGATTGTGAAGGATATTTCTTTCTACTTCTAATTTCGGATCTATCCTGCGAAGCTCGCACGAAGTGGTGTTTCTCTTATTTATTCGTTCGATACAGACTTACAGACTGATGTTAGTTCGACATTTTCAGTATTGTCAGCAATGCACTACCTCATCCTACGCATGGTTTTCCATAAATGTGGCTACGTAGCGGAGAAGACCGTGTCACATGAAGCCAAGGCATTAATATAAACAATTGCGATCATCTAGTTCATACTGCTACCACCATTGTAAAAGAGAAAGTCGAATTACAAAAGGAAGAAACTAAAGCATTCAATTATAGAGGAAAACATTGTTTCTCTTTCTAAATTGTTTATTTCATCAGAAATCTTTTTCGACCGCGTAGCGGCCATCTTCAGTGCTACAAAATGAGATAACGAGTTCTTTAAAAAACATTCAATATACACAAATAATACAATAAAATTAAATGAATTTCATTTGAATGATAAAGTAGAATAGAATACTGTAAAAAGTAAACTATTTAAATTGTAAATATTGCATGAATATTTTTTGAAATCTAATAAACCTTTAATGTGAAATAGAATCAAATGAGTTTAAATAGATGAAGATAATTGTAATTAATCTTTAATGTAAAATGAAAACATTAAAATTTAAATGAGAAAAAAATTCAATTTATAGAATTACATGAAGACATAATGTTGCATGTCCTCCTGGGGTCCTAAATATCAGTCCGACATCTCTAAAATGCTACATTGTACCCTTTCAATTTATAGTTAACCACCCCAATTAAAGGTTTAATTTACTTATTTTTAATTCTATCAATTTTAGGAGCTACTTGCTTGGCATGTGGATGCAACTACACCATTACGAGAGGGGGGAGGTCGGCTGGGATATGTGAGTTGAAGCCAGGTTCAGGTTTCCTAAAAATAGCAATAATAGAAAATCGTAACTAACCACTATATAATCTATGTAATGAACTCCCCTGGTACAGCTGTTACCAAATCTAACCCTAATAACATACAGACAAAACATAATAAAGAATTTCGAATACAGTGATTCAGGAGCATCTGAAGGATACTTATTAAACAATGAACAAAGTATGCAATTTACGAGGTGCGCTCTTACGCGCACCCTGGAGTGTGTCTCTACACACACTCAGTTACAGAGATTTACTTAACGGTGCCTGGTTAAGACCCCGAACTATACCGCACAAACAAACATTGGATTACAAAAGAATTGATTACAAGCCTTACGGAGAACGCATTGATGATGCGTGCTTCGGAGCGTGCACCTCAGCACACACTCCTAAGAATTTACAAGTACAAAGAAAATATCAATTTACGCAATTTTACGAGGCTCGCCCTCACGTGTGCCGCGGAGTGTGCCCCTAGACACACTGATTATTCCTTCGCCTCGCTGCCGCCTCGTCTGTGCTAGAAGAACTTCCTGGAGGGGTGGGGAGAAGGCCAGTTAAATTAAGTTTATTTAGATGGCGTGATTATGAAGACATAGTTACTTATTCTTATTGGTTGATCCAGGCGTATCGCTGACAATGTCGATCCCACGGCATGCGCCGTTCAACGGTCACCGGAAATCCAGCATCAGCTCTCTACGTGTTTCTGGGGACTAGGCTTGCCCCACGTGTACAAGAAGAAAAATAATCATGACTGATCATAAATTATTACGGGTAGTCAGAGTCGTCGAACCATGCAATAAATATATAATCAAATAAGAAAAAAGGAATTTTGCATTGCACACTATGCAGTACCGTAACAATAAAATGTGAAGTAAATAATAGACAGAGTGAGGAACTGAACGTTCCAGAAGATAAGAATTCTTGTGGCAAGGGAATGCTTCGAGTAAGCCAGTGAACGCTCTTAAATAGTCTTGGAAGTGTCTTGGAGTTTAGGGGGGGACAAGGGTGAGATCCAGGAAAGCCTTAACTTTCTGAGGGCGTAGTGTAATCAAAAGCGAGGCGAGGGGACGGAAATCTGTGGAATGTTTTGATTTAAGACATAAATATTAAGGTTTGTCAAAGTTGTATTGACATGGAGTGTCTCAAGGAATGTAAAATAAGTAAATAATTAAGAAAGAGGCACTATGTTTTCCTCTATAACTGAAAACTCTTTCAACACTTTACCGTCATCTAATATAAAATGTTCAACTATGTTTGTTTGGTGGAAACGTTTTAAAAGGTTTCTAGTTCACTTTGTTACTCGAATGTAGACTAATTAAAAAAGTATTGTGAAAGTAGCACAAAATTAGCATTGTAATGATTCTCGGTGAATATATTGTCCTAGTTTTCACCCAGTACTCATAATGAGCACGCAATGTGAATATTGTTGAACTATGTTCACGTTCTCAACTAGTAAATATAGCGGGAACTAAACATGAAAAATAATCCAATTTGGATTTTGTGTTAATGTTTTTTTTTATAGATACATAAGATCGTAAAAACTTAAAAGAGCTGTAGACTTCAAATGAAGAGTAACACTCCATCCGCCAGGTCATAGTCTGATGTTATATTTTACCAATTTTATGAGATGTCGAAGAAAACAATTCTTGGAATAACTTCAGGCATTTAAATAGTTATTTATGGATCTGGGTCAAGAAAACGGATACCGAGTACCCGTAAATTGAGTGAAAACATGCAGAAAAGACGTAAGATAATTTTTATTTTCATCCAGCGAATAAAAAATCCATGCCGCCGATTTTCTCGTATCGTAATTGCGTTAATTCTTCAACTCTATTATAGCGGCACAAAACAACTAAAAATGGGTTGTAAGATTATGATTATACATTTAGGATAAAATTTGGCTTTAAAAAATGACTAGAATTACACTAAATTGGCATACAATTAAATTATATGTAACTGCTATACATAGTTAAAAATCATTCATTTTTATATTTGTCCCTAAAATTCTAACGCCCATGTTCCTATAGTGAATAAAAACTATACGAAAAATTTACTTAGAAGCTCTTGAATGTATCGTCTTGAAAGGGTTTGAAAAGTGATTCTTGTATTATGACATTATTTTCGTTTAAAGCACAATAGAAGAATTTGATACAAATATTGAATTAGAATTAATAAGAAGATGGAGTACGTAAAAATTACGTATTGTTATTACTCCAGGGTTATTCACTTACGATCCGTGAGATGTCGGAAAAACAAAGCTAATGTGTAACATAACTGTTATTTCATATTCGTGGTTACTATGGCTGCCTACGTGTATGTCTCAGTCTCCACCGTCCTCACAAAAAATCTCCAGCCTCGTCTTCGTCTACCGTCAATGGAACAGACGTTCCTCTCCGTTCTTCTTTTGTTCCCGCAGGTACTGCGCGCGCTCTTGTACGGGGGTGGCGCTTTGGTGCGGCGACGGCGGAAATTACGCGGCGCTCCGCGCGCGGCACGTAGATAAGCGCGATGCCTTTGTGAGCGCCGTGGGTTGGGCGAGCGTCTGCCCACCCGCCTGCCCGTGAGCGCGGCGGCGGCGGCGGCGGTGACGCGACGCAGGCCTCTCCTTTCCTCCATCGCCCGCCCAAGCCTCACCATGGCCCATCTCCAACACCGCCGCTCTCACAGATCGTATCTCGACCGAGCCCGTTTCGAGAGAGAGAGAGAAAGCGAGCGAAAGAAGAGAAAAAACAAGTACCCGCTCTTGATGAGAGGTGGAAGAGGGTTGGGTGGGGGAGGGGGAGGAGAAGACGAGGATGGGGAAATGACTTGTTGACAGTACCGAGGAGCGGTGCCAGATTTTTATATACGCGCTACTTTCTGATACGGCATGAGGATAAATTGTCCTTACTAACCTACTAACCCCTATACTCCTCATCATTTTGCCTGCGGCGTTGAGTGCGTGAGGTACGACATTGGAGGGAGTTGTTCTGACTGAGAATGAATATCAGCTACAGTAATCAATAAGTCTCATCAATGCACGATAAGAAGGAAGAAACTCACTAAGAAGTTTGAATTCAGAAAATAAATACTGGTTGAATGGAAAGTGAAAAGAAACTTTTGAAATGAAAAGTTTTCCCATTGATTTTCTGTAGTCAGATTTCCAATTTTGGACTAAGAAATTGACTTTGTTTTATAAGTAATATTAGTAGTATTTCATAGTTGCTATGCAACATAAAATTTCAGAATTCTATTCGTTTTCATGTCTTTCATTGTTTCTTAAACATTCATCAAAACATTCTCTAAAAAATACAGAATTGCATTATCACGTCAATTTTCGTGTAAATGACAGTCAAAAGATATTGTGAACATTTATACTATTGACTTGTATACAATCGAACGAACAAAAATCATATTCGCCGATCCTTGCTCGCACATTAACTCAATTGATGTTTAGTTATGAATATTACATTAATATTACCCTTCTTCTCGATTGAAGATCTTCGTTTTTAAGGTAATGTATGTTAGTGACATAAAAGGAAAGAAAAAAAAATCCCGGACACACAAATTTTTAAGTAATTATTTTATTAATCCGTCACGAATTTCATTCTCACAATCAAAACTATACTGAAGCTATTAAAAATTTTGAATCTTAAGTCTTTCACTATGACTCCAAGATCCATTATTGGATTTTACGACACAAAATTATGCCGAAACCGGACTGAAAGTGTTTGGAAAAAATTGAAAAAAAAAAAAAACTTTACACAAATTGAATTCTTTATTTTTATTCATTTTAGCTCGATGATTAACTTATTACATTTTCAATCAAACAAGTATGTTTAGTACTTAAGATGTTATTTTATCGTGATAATTAACGGCTTATAATAAAATTATTATTGGCGTTAATGTTTTAAATGTTTCAGTACCAAATATTAAAAATAATAATAGAAGTATCATTACAGATTGATGTGAAAATTTGATTTGCTTTCAAAGTCTATCACAGGGAATATTTGAGAAGTTCCTTTTCTGAGATACTTCACAAAATATTACAACCTTGGGTATCACCGTTAACATCTTTGACGTGAATCTAGCCATCTTGTCGAAGGTACACATGAAAAGAGTAAAACTCATGTTTCCCCAACAATTTTGCGCTTTTTGATGGTAGAAGCGCAACCACCACTGCCTTTGCATCCCTTCCACCCTTTGCGATCCCAAAGATCCTCCATCGTTTTTCCTCCTCCAATCTACCTTCTCTGAGAAATCATTCCTCCACCAGCACGCAAGTCCCACTCCAACTCCACCTCTATTACCAAAAGCGGATATTTTTGGTCGTCAGTACCATCAACCCTACTCTACGACAACCGTCACCACTCTGTCACGAGCGTCAAGCGCTCCTTGGAAACCTGTGAGCCTTGGCGTTACGTGACGATCCGCATTGATTGACGTCTCGCAAAAAGGGGCCGTACTCGCTTTGATGTTGTGAGACCGCCAGTTGCCTTGCACTGCCCTGATCCGTATACCGAGGCTGCTACACGCCAGAGCAAAGTGGGTGGAGATGCCGCAGAAACTGGATCATTGCGAAGGGTGGAGTCCATGAACTAGTCGTATGAAGGTGTATATCGTGTACTGAAATATATATATTAAAAGATAATTAGATGCATTGGCTCAATAGCAGATCACAAGTTCAATAATTGTATAGCTTTAATAATAATAAATGTATGTTCTTTTTGGTTGAACCAATACATAATAAATTTATTGTCACAGAAACTGGATCATTGCATAGTTACAACTGCGTGTGACCACGTGGAGGAGACTAAACAAATTTACTCTCCGGAAGCAAGAGAGTGATTATCCCATTAATTTCTATGAAGAACACTAAGGCAAGGATGGATTTCATCAAATGTAATAATATTTCGGTAGATGTTGTAATATTAACATGATACCAAAAAATTTGTATTTAATGGAACACAAAGTTATTTCACAAGTATGTACACTACTGATAACAAAAAAGGGCCCATTTATTTTTCTAAGTCCCACGCTCTGACCAGTTTTGGATCTGTTAAGTTTGCAACGCCTCTCTCCTCTTGCTTCCCCTTCGACAGGGGAAGTTTCGTTCGACCAATCGTAGGTCTATTTGAAACGGCTCCCATATTTGGAAGACTAATAGTACCGCTGGTAAATCGTAACGAGATAAAATGTTTCATTACACCGCTATTAAAGAAATATTTTGTATTTTTTTATTATACACATTTTGGACTTCTATAACAAAAATATTCTGTATATTCTTGACTTCAATAAACTTTACCATTCTCTATATTTAAACGACATCTCGAGATTCGTTGTCTCGCAAGGTCTTCATAGGCAATGTAAACGATATTAGAGTTTCTGTAAAAAACGTTTGCGTAATACCGTGATAAAATATAGTTTTTAACAGAATTTGAATATAATTGCAAGATATCGTATGGAATTGGTATAATTCGAATCACAAATTACTTATAAATATTCCTATAATTTCTTATATTTATACAGTGAAGTAAAGAAATCAAATATCATTGCCTACGAATGATGTGTATTGTCGAAAGTAATTTCACATAACGTCGACAATTGTCGAACGAAACTTCCCCTGTCGAAGGAGAAGCAAGAGGAGAGAGGCGTTGCAAACTTAACAGCTCCAAAACTGGTCAGAGCGTGGGACTTAGAAAAATAAATGGGTCCTTTTTTGTTATCAGTAGTGTACTATTATAACCTATAGGTTATTCGGGAAATATTGTATATGAATTGTAATGATTTAAAAAACTTTAAATTCAAGATGTATTATTTTTATAGACGCTACCCCTAGGCAGAGCCTAAAAAGACTGTATTAAAAATCCGTCTCTACATGAAGAAAAACCGGAGAAAAACCCGGGATGTTAGCGGTACCACTTTCGTGGGTGATGTTAGATGAAATCATTTATACCTTTTTTTTTTTGTAATATTCGCTCATTTTAGAATCTTTTGAGGGTATACCAGTTTGATATGGAGAATTAATAACGCATATAGAAGAAAGAAAATTACAAATTTCAGAGTTGTTAACGGGTATTAAATATCATATTTCCTACATTGTTTAGGTGGCAGGTGTTCTTTATAAAATGGATCGAATCTTGAAGAAAAAAACTAGTGGTGCAAAACCATTGAACGTACTTTCTCATCTACGTTTCTCCGTCTGCAGCATAGAGTAAGAAAAGAATCTATAGTAAAAGGGTCATTTCGGGCGTGGTCCTCTGCATTTGGGTCGTCCTCCAGTGCTCGATTCATGTTCAAAGTCGAAGAACGTATTACTGCCTTTTATTTGAAATTTGGAAGTAAAATAATTGTTCAGAATATTATTTCAAAACATTTTGCGACTTCTCAGTCTTTTAAATATCGTTAAAGTATTATGTAAATATAATTTCGTTGTAGACAAATTGATGTGTTTTCGTATCTGCATTGCGTTTGCTGTCTACCTTTGTATTTTATCATTATAATTTCTTTCATTTCATTTTACGAAAAGTGTATTCTACGTCTGCTCGGTCCATTTACACTGCTAACTATTATTCAAGTATCTTGAAACAGTAACATAATGTGTAAGTATAGCAGACATATATTATTTGCATGCGTCTATACTAAACATTCAAGCGAAATACCGCTAATGCGGATGTAATGCTTACTAATTGTACTTTACGTACAGAAAACTTAATCAAAATCTTTGGAGCCATTCTTGAGAAACATTCAAGAGACTTTGACCTTTATGTGAAGTAAAAATAAATACAGCACGAGCATCTACAACAAGAAAATTCTAATGTAAATACGAAATGCGAATAAATTTGATTCATCCATTTACTCAGAATTGCTGCGCACAGAGGGACGGACGTTATGCCAAAAGCCAATTTTTCAGAATCAGGGATCGCCAAAACGAATCTTTCTGTCGAAACCTCGCTTTCGAATTTTTTTCGCGATTATAATTCTTTCGTTACACTACGTACATGGGAATGTAAGTAACCGAAAAGATATTTTGGAAAAGTGATACTGATCATATCGGTTGGATAATAGATAATAATTTATCCTTTTTTTTTACCGAAATCACTATATAACTTTCCTCTACCTTCTGAATACGTCTTATCGTATAGTTTGAGTTAATCTTGGTTTAATTCATTTTAAAAAATGGACCTTATTTCTTGTGTTTTATTAAGTGATAATTATAGTCTGTTTTTATAGTTGTTTTTCAGGTCTATGTCTTAGGTTCACATTAATATACAATTATTAATATACGTAATGTTCATAGGAATATCAATTTGAAAATTAATTAGGTCTTTTAAAACTGAATTTATGTATAACTGAGTACAAATGTCGCATTAAACAAGAGGACAAAGNTTAGGTCTTTTAAAACTGAATTTATGTATAACTGAGTACAAATGTCGCATTAAACAAGAGGACAAAGGAGAGTTCCTTAATGTATATTACTCGAAGTACTAAAATTTAATTTAAAAAAAATAAGAAAAATGAACGTGATTACTATTAAGATTTTTCTAGCGTTAGGGTTTACATCTTTTCATCAAATTTAAGAGCAAACCAAATGTACCTCGTACGTATAATTAATGCGAAATATGTAATTGAAAATTAAGTGATTTCAATGCTATTCGAGCATTTCATCAAATACAGTTGCATTTCCCGTCGACAAATCTGCCAACCGCCACGAGCTCAAGAAACTGCGTTAGGGGTTTATGCCACGATTCTAAGTACGGATCACATAGATTAGAAGCTTCTACTTATCTCCCCAATAGGTCGAGACCATGTACCTCCCTACTCAAAAACCTTGTTACTCAAAATAATAATATATTGTGTATGCTATAAAAAACATTTTTAATTTATCATAATGAAAAATATATATGAGAAAATATTAAATATGTTCTTGATAAATTATTATATTTCAAGTTTCCAACATTTATCGTTTCACTACATGAAATCACGTACGTCACAAAGCATATGACTTGGTTTTTTTCATATTTCCCATATCATTCACATCCGATATCGCAAGAAAAAATAAATTTTTATTTTTGAGACTGTCGACACACTAAAATGATAATGTATATAAATAAAAAATTACTATGATAATAAATTGTATTAATAAATTATTGCGTGAATTAAACAATTCCATTTTCCATATATTTAATGTCATTAACTTCATATTTAACATCATATTCTTTAAGTCGCGCATTTCAGAACCCGAACTGAGAAAGACCTCATTTTAGTTTTTTGTTGTTCTGACGCAATCTGTAACTGGAACCAATTTTTTTAATCGTCTAGAACCGGTGTGTAGCCGAACTCATTTTGGTTCAACCCGGATCCTTATCTTTCAAAACATCAGAGCAGTGACAAATGGAGGGGACAATTTGCTTGTGACCAAGCGCCCATACGTTGTCCGATACTGTGTTTTAATGAGTCTGATGGTGAAAGTGGTGTGAGTAAAAACAGCTGCCGGATGGTTAAGGGAATGAGGGGTAGGAAATGGTGGGATGGAACGGAAGAGGGTGGCGTTCAACGATTGTTTAGGTCTATTCCGGAGATATCACATTCGATTATGATAGTGAGACAAACAACGCTCCTCATAAGAGCGCTGTAATAGTGTTGTTCTTGGCTGGGAATATTCAGCGATATGCAGTTGAAGTACGTTATCAAGAGAAGGATCAATTGGATATTCCTGCACTAATTAAACAAAATATTTTCCCTCAAATTTTCAGAAATAGATATTTTAATTCCGATTGTTTGATTTATATTGTGTGTTCATTACCAGTTTCATATGACCAATGTATAATCGCTTAATAATAGTTTTACATTTGCTCATTGAAGTGATGCAACACTTAAGTTTCGAATTTGCAATAGCGTGTTGTAGCGATCGTAATATTTTGTTCCAGAGAGGATGAATTATATTTCATTTCACCTATTTTTGAAATGGAAATTTTATAATATGTTTTAATTTTCGCTTAGGCAGGAATAACTCACTTTAATTGGAATAATTTACTCGGTACGCGTGTCAGTTGTTTTTTTTCGTGAAAGATGTTTGTGTGTGCTCCTACATTATAATAACACATGATTGCTTAATCCCGAAATTGAAAGTCAGTTATATTTATAGAAATTGTAAAAAAATCTCTGCTCATAAACATTTGTGAGACATTTTCTTATTCGGAAATTATTTCATTACACTTCTCTATAAAGAATTAAAAGTTGTTATGAGATACATTGATTATGATAACTGCTACAAGGATTTAAACAATGAGATATAGTCTACTAATTGCATTGGGTACAATCTATTTCTATGCAAGTGTGCGAAAATAATCAGGATATATGTTACCAGTTGTACGATCCATGAACTAATTATTCACAATCAAAAAGGAGTCTTAAACAAAAGCATTTGTTTTATTTCCAATATAAACCATATATCTCGAAGATTAAAATACATTGGCAATAGTAGTAATACGAGCACATACCACAATACTTTTGTTAGAAAAAAACGGAGTAGTTTTATAATAATATTTTGGTTTCAGTTTTTCTAGCATATTTTCCATTTTTCTTGAACACTTATATTATCTATTATTTTACGGAAAAGTTGTATTTCTTATTCTGAGTAATGAAATGATAAATTCTGGGGAAAAAATTTATGAAATGTTTCAAACGAAAATAAACACAATTAAATTGTAGTTTCATACAGAAAAATACGTTGTATTTTTTTACCATAGTTGAATGAAAATTATAATTTTAATTTGAAATTTAAAAACTATACAATGCGGCAAAGTTAAATTGTATTAAAAACGTCTTCGTTAAATTCGTAAGATAAATATTTCATACATTATTATCTGTGTAAATGATTAAATTAAGCATTGTTAAGATTAGATGTACTTTTGAAACAAAATCCCAAAATACTTGAATACATATGGGATGAAAAATATGATGAATCAATTAATGCTCTAGCAAAATATTGTACGAAGCTTATTCATTTAATTCCTTACAATGTTGTCGTATCGATAATTTGGATAAGAGATTTAACTCCGACTGCAGAGGAATGTGTTATTGCAGCTTCTGCGCTCATAAAATTTGTTTCGTCGTTAATGCGTGTACCGATTGAATAGTGAACCGTGAACCGATTAAATTTAATCTGATGTATTGACTGCATGGTTTGTGTGGATATTGGATTTGAACTATAGTATTATTAACGCTCCGATTCGGCGATAGATGTTCCTAGATGCATATGAATTTGTTTAAATGAAACAGAATGAAACATTTTGCTGTCTTTTTTATCACGAGAAAGTGTTATTTAAAACTTCAAACATTTTCATATTTATTCCATGAAAAACCCCTTAACCTGAGGAATATTAAATTTATGAAACAAAATTCATACATTCAAACTCGAGCTATCATTTTGTTAATAGTAATCTGAACTATTTTGTTGTTTGATGTGAGTGTGTATTGTAATTATATAATAATTCCCAGAATAACATAAAGATCATAATGTGTCAATATATTTCGAAACCCAAACAGGAGTATCGTTGGCATGAGTGTTGTCGTAAGCGATCATAAATTCAAAGGAGCAGAGAATCTCGAAATGTATACGAAAGAGTGGGTTTCAATAGCGCACAGACTGAGTAGGTCGTAAAAGGACATTCACCCAAGAAACCGCAGCGGTCGAGTAGTTAAGTTTAAAGTGTTTGGGTTCGGCCCAATTAGAATAAACATCGACTCGCGTG
>NNCF01126155.1:1441309-1473777 GCA_002313205.1 Laupala kohalensis | reverse complement strand
TGTGTGTGTTATAATGTGAGTGGTGGACAATATTGTTCCTGCCATCAGTAAAATGCTTTATTAAACTTATTTTTAGTAAAAGTAAAATATTATAAAACATACTTTTTCCTAACAATATTACGAAATTTTGCATACCCCGTACATGAATGAAATTGCCTTTTCCTCTTTGTGAAAATCGCTGGTTGACGGTCGTTATACTGAAAACTACTTTTCGGGATAAGAGCATCCCAAAATGGATGTATTGGAACAGGTATTTTTTTAAAATAATGAGACTCTCGATAAGTACCTTACTACTGCGTACCAATGAGTTTCTCCCTATACACATCTTCGATATAAATCCGAAGGATTCATTGAAGCCGAAAGGAAATAATGGTGTAGAAGAAATACCGCGATAAAATATAAAGACGGACTAATCGTTTCTTCACTAACTCAGTTGATCGTAGTTATTTTTTTAAAACATGTTTATCCAAATAGGTTTTCTAGTAAATCCAAATATGATTTCTAGACTTAAATGACTTATATTGGTGAGAAAATTTCTTACGAGTTAATATTATGTACCAACTTCATCTTCTGTATATTACGCATTATAGAGTTACATTGTATGTAATTCTACAAATTTTGGTTCATTTAATTGATGTAGCACGTTTTAATGACTTTATTTAATTTTTACGAAAAACAAAAAACATATTGTATTGAAAAATATTAGCTTCTTTAGTATATTTAATTTCATTCCTTATGAGCTACCATTTTGTCCACTTTAAATACCTGACTCTGCAAAATATTTTTAGTTGTGAAGTAAAAGAAAGGAACCTTAGGCATAAAAAAAGCAAATAAAATTCGTCACTCCTCACTACTGTTCGTTTGGCACATTTTTACTGTCTTTCCAGCTGCGTGCGCTTGAAGAGACTTTTAAAGATGCGAAATTAAGAATTCCATTTTCATGCCATTTTTTTTAGGAAATAACTTCTAATTATTTTATTTGCTAAATTAAGAGTCTTTAGTCCTCATTCTCTTTCATTGTCGTTTAAAATTCCGAAAAAAAGGTGTGTGGTAGCTTAAAATTTTCTGCCTTTGTATTCGACATACTTCCTCATTTTGTAGAATGAGTAAGCTCTGACTAAAAATTGCGAATGATTTGACGAAATAAAATGTATGATTGTAAGATTGTCAATTTTAAGAACAAGAATGGAACGAAGAATACTGTGATAATTAAATAACAATTGATGTGGTAAATAAAAGGAACTCCAAAAATGTGAAAGTAAACAGTATTTGAAGGACTGGCAACGAAAATAAGGCAAACGTTAGACAAGAATGATGTTATAGAAGAAGGATGAAGAAGAAGAAGAATGTAAGCAGAATATTAAGACAGTAATCAATAGTATATGATAATCAATTTAAAAACCTTTATCCTGATCAAGGTAAGTCACACGCTAATTTAGAGGGTGTGTACTTATATCAGAAATAACTTACGAGAAAATTAACTCACATATTGTAATAGAAATGTATACAATTACATAATTTACGTAATATTTGCTGCTCATCAACAAGTGACCCAAATCTCGTGTAACGTATAACATACGCCTTTCTGAAAAAAAAATAGAAATAACGTTCTGAAATTAGATATATATCTGAGAACTTTGCTAACGACAATGATCCTAATAAAGACAATTTTAGTTGGAGGTAGAGAAATAGGTAATACTTTTGGACAGTCGTTAGTAGGATCTTCTTTTTAATACTTTCGTTGCTTGGACCCTTCACCCTAACATTTAAATTTTCAATACCATTCCCATCACCTTCGTTACAAAACTGCACATTTAACATTTAATCTATACTAAAAATTAATTCACCATTTTGACCGAACATTACCTACATGTTTTAAGATTATATGTGTTATTGCGCTTTCTCGGAAATGTATCGGCAGTTACTTACAGCAACTAAGAAGCGTTCTTTGAAAATATACAAGAAATTGTGTAAATTGCTTCATTTGCTGTAATTCAGCACCTTATTTTCACGGTTTATAAAACTGTACTTGCACCTCTCAAAGATTGCAGACATGTATAGTCTAGATGGCGTTGCATATAATGGTATTATTTCCCTCCAAATTGTAATTTGAGACAAACACGGAACATTATCGCTAACATGTTGGATTATTTCAAAAACATCATAACAATATCGCCATGTATCGGTGCTAATATTTTTTCTTTATGATTAATAGTTTGAGGTTTTTTAATGATCGAAATGAAAATACTACCTGCAAGATGTACTATCGTTTTCTTTTCAGTAAATTGATAATGTTCTTAATTTGATTGAACGTTATTTATTTTGTTGTATCAAAAGCGTTAAGTTCTGGATCAGATTAGTTAACAGTACCAAATATATATGTTATAATAACATTATTATTCTATATTTTCTCGGGATTATTCAACCGGAACAGAACGGAAATCAAAATTTTGGATTGTGGAAATAGGATTGTGGATCGATAAGTTATTGGGATTGCAATTTAACTAATCCAATTTAAATATCAGGTTCTTGTTAATTAGGTCAGATGCTGGGGTGGCTATTGAACGAACTCTACTGTCTACTTTATTGAGAATGGAGCGAGATATATTTTGAAATTTCGTCAGCTATGTGTCTCGAAGTCCCCGGAATGAGTGATAATTGTATTTTGTTCCCTTATATTGTGTATTATGATGCAAGTTCAATTATTGAGAATGGTTGTCTATTTTTTGTATTTTGTATGGTAGGTATTTTTTTACATTCACTTACGATTATTAAATATCTTCTAAAATGTGTAGTTTGTTGATTGCAAGTACTTCAAAGAGTGTGAAAGAGCAACACGCATATATTGTGTGTACAGAAAAATTGATTGAAAGTGTATTGTAGTAGTGAAGATGACATATTCGTCTGGACGAGTTAATTACAAAGTATTCCTGTAACGTTTTGAAATATTTCAAATGAGTTTGTGACAAATATTGTTCTTCAAATAAAGAATAAAATATGCAAATAACTGTATGATTTATACTGATAAATAGTTGGAGATATAAAATGTAGTACGTAATAATGTTTGCTGCTGGTAAGCTCTTCGTTCTCACGTAGTTGGAGCTAAACTATGGAAAGCATTTGTTCTTGAACTATGGAAACCAAACATGAGGATTACGTCGCCAAACTTATAGTTCTATATTTACTTATTGCTAAGTTTTAATCTAATCCGAAAGCTGAAGGTACTTACTATCTTGAACAATCTTCTTTTAACTGATTATACCAATTAATTAAAAACAATTTACCGTAAGTTTTGTCAGTAGTTGTCTGATCATGACCCACAGTCAAAGAATATGTAATTGAAAATAAATGTAACCTGTGAAAATAAGGTCGTTTGATTTAATAATGTAATAGGAGCCCTACAAGCGTACTTACAATATGGACTCATATTTGAAGTTTAAAAGTTAAGTAAAGCACAAGTTGTAAAAATCTTGCTCGCAATTTATTTATTTACTTCGTGCTAGAAAGAAACTTTCATTACATTTTTAAAAACAATTACAATCTTTTTAATGTTATTGAAAAATAAGTAAAAATGTGAAAAATGTGCATGCTGAAAAATTCGCAAAAAAGTAGGAAAAGTTACCAGTAACCATTTTACCACACTACTCCTGCTTATAGAATAAGAAGATTATAATAATTACATATACATGAACTTTAATATATATATGAGCTTTAAAGGTGGAATATACCAAACTTTCCTTTGGAATTTAATTAAGTTTAGGGGTGTGAATTTTCATTACTGTTTGATAACTGTTTCTTTAAAAGAAATAAAAGAAGTGTTAATTTGCATTGAACTGTTAAAAAAACGCCATTCCTTTATGAAGATTTCTCCTCGTATTTACCCTTTATAAATAAATTAAAGGGTGAACACAAAAAGAGAAGTAAAAATCTGTCAAGCGCGAAGGGTCATCCCGAGTTCAGTCAACACCAGAAGAGCCATTAATTCTGACAGACTACTTCAACAAATATTCCATTTGTGAGTTTATTAATTATTCGAATTTTCAGTAATTATATTTTTTGCTACGTTTTCTCGTTAAATTTTTAGCTTTTCCATAACTTTCATTATTTACTCATGCTTTGTAATAACATTTTGTATTGAGTTTGTTTTTACCTTCAGTCATTTATTAAATTAGTCGTTCATTACATCGAATGAAGAGTGGAGTTGGTCGCTTGCGACACATCATATGCGTTACATTGAATATTCGGAATCTGTGATTGGATTATAAGATAAATATGAATAATTCCTATTCCTTTAGTTATCTCTTGATGCATTTTATGAAAATTTGATTTGGTATAATGTGATCATCATTCAAAATTTTAGATAAAACTGTAGATATTGCCAACCTTGAAAGAGTAATTTTATGATGTTTCATGCTCTCAGACTGTAATAAAAGTTAGCTTACCCTGCAGAAAAGGTGTGCGCATTCGCAATCGCAAATAACGACACACAGTTGTCGATGTAAAGGAGATATCCACGCTTGTATCCTGAATGAGACAAAGATCAAAAGAGCTGCTGGGGGTGAAACCCAACGAGCTAAATGGGATGAAAGGAGTGAATTGAGTACAATTAATTAAACAAATAAACAATAAAATATAACATGATATTGAATAACTGCACTGTCGAAAAATTATGATTACTGAAATCTAGGTTAAAAATAAAAATAAAACATAAAATGGCACTCGAATGTGCTCGGACCTAGTAGTCAGTTAAAATTGTTGAAAATCCATATATTATTATTTATTTCATTATACCTACTCGTAATATAATAGTGGGAATAGTACGTATGAGAAATACTTCGTCTATTTGAATATTAACAACCACTGTATATGGTATGCTTCTTCTATTTGAATATTAACAACAACATTAAATTTTGAAGCTATTGTAATGTTCAATACTTTATTCGTGAGGAAAAACTGACGCGATTTTACATACGCACTCGCAGTTTAACAAAAGATACAACACTCTTAATTATTGATAACAATTATATCCAAAGTAGTTTAATATACTTCAACACACAATTTTTAAGAATCACATATTATATTTCAATATGTGTTATAAAATGAACCTAAAAGGTAACCTCCTTTTAGTTTTTTGGAAGAAAATCTCGAATCCATTGACGAGTCGTAATGTGTATACTTCTGATGAGAAATTTTCTCAGCACGTAAAATTTAATTTACCATTGGAAACATTCATATTGACATGTTTGCCTTGAGTTGTATACAGAAATTATTGGACACACTTGACTATGTTAAAAATATTCATATGAGTAAAAATAATTTTAATATGAATTATTCGTAGTTTATACCCGAACATTAGATTTTGCAATACATACTTTATAAAAATTTGTTGAGTATACTATATAAGATACGACAATTCATTGCCCAAACAATATATTTTGTTAATTTTGAATATTTTTAAAGTTAGATTATTAATAGCTCAAATTTTTAAATCGGATTATAAGGTACATAACACTGCATGTGAAAATAAGCTGTTTTATTATGATAACTCGATTTTAGAGTTAATTCCAATCACACAGACAGCAAAAATACATTTTATATCAAAATAATACATTTAAAAGAGATACATACTACCTGGAGGATGAGTGTGCGTAAACGTGTCTAATGAATTAAAATCGAACATTTTAATTTGCGTTTAGGGTTTTTGTGTTCATTTCACAAGCACCTTAGAGGTGATCCGAATATCTTTCTCGTTTCGTATTTGTTAACCATCCTTCTTGCCGTTGCTCCCCGGTCTCTATGCTACTATTTTCCCATCACACTAATTTTCAACCTCTCGCGCCGTCATCGCCGCCAACACAGCTGTCATCTCCACAGCTTCAACTAGCGACGCACACCCTGCCGCCATCTCATCACACTCAAGGGCCCGAGAAGCACCTCATTCCCTCCCGTGAACTGCGGGGAAGTGGGGCAGGGGATCGGAGGCGCCACCACTGTGGGCAGAGCTACCCCGCGGGCGGGTGGGCGGAGGCAGGTCGCGAAGGGTAAGGATAGAAGGCAAGGGCGACTGTGTCGGTGTCACACCGCCTTCTAGAAGGAGTAATGATATTTTCTCTGGCAACACCGGCTCCGCACCCGCCTTATTGCTGTCCTCGACTTTATTGCATTCTTCCGCGGCGCCCTGCACTCTCCTCAGAGACTCCCCAGACCACTACCCGTCTCCGCCGTGTAATTAATGTCGCCCCCGCGCGCGGTGTCACTCCACCAGCCTCGCGTTTGCCTCCTCTTGTCTTTCGCAATCCTCCATCCCTCTGTCAGCACCAAGGTTTGGCTCTAGCGACGCTGAACCGACACCACACGCGGTGCTTAGCTGATCGGATCTCGTCCGCTGTTAATGCACTGTCATAACGAGACAAAGGGGCGGGGTCCCTTGCTATGCTCACTCGTGAACCCTGCCCCCCCCCTCCCACGAAAACCCCACTCCATCTCTCACCATTCCATCACAATTTATCGAGGTTACCATTTCTATCTAGTGTAGTATCCGGTTCGTTTGCAACCCCACAACTTACCCAAAATCTCCTGTATATTCTGATCGTCATTTTAAGACACTTTTGATTTATTCAAACTTCATACCCGAACATTCTGTGTGTAACGTTTTAATCCACTCATTCGTTGAAACTACAAAGATAAGTATCTTTATGAAAAAAGTATCTTTATGAAACTTCATATCAACTTATTTTCCTTGAAATTGTTATTTCCCATTGCGTCACAGTCTAGAAATAAAAATAACCTCCTTCACTTTCCCTGAATTAAGTTTGTTAGTGGAAGACCACTATTAGCATTGTTCTTTACTTTCTTCAATTATCACTGAAACACTCTAAAGCGACATCCTGAAACAAATTCATTATAATCAGGTGCGATATCAGGGCTTTAATGACCTTACCGTTGACAATCCGTAAAGCCCCACAAAAAAAAAAGTGTGATATTTTTTTCAATTTCGTTAATTCTTCATACGTTGATGTAATAGTAAAATAATAATTTGAGATGCAGAGAGGGTAACAGATCAGTAATGTAACAGACATGCATTTTGGCAAGCTTTCACTCAGCACCGTAAAAATATTTATATGGATAGTGAGTATTTGTAGGTAATGGAAGAAGTGTTTTATGCACTGAAAGAACGTAATGGCTTCCTCTCGTTTTAGAAACGTGGACATTTTACTTGTATCGTCAGAAGCTTAGTGAGTTTACGTCCGGGTGCTAACGCCTACATCAGCTGATTTGTAGAACTGACAGTAATTTATATGTCACCTATGACGTACAGAGGGCTTGATCCCTAACCTTTGACTGAATAACCAGTGTATTGAGTTAGCTTTTCAAATGTTTAGAGCAGTCTTTGTGGTTCCATACCGTGAGTGGAGATAAACTAGGCCATCCCCCGCAGTTGACATATGACAACAACACGCTTTCGCACCATTGGTAACATTTCTTTGCTTTTCTTTCTCTGCGAGGATTATACACACCCGTCCCTGCGTCACCACTGTTTGGCCCCTTGCCTTTCATTAGAGCAACGGTTTCCTCCACCTACACTGTCGGTGAGTCATCTCGTGGTCATCCTTCATCGCAGGGGACGACGTTCTCTTTCCCCTCGCTCTCCCTTGGAACAAGTGAATATTTGGGAGGGGAGATGGTGAGATATCAATGTCGTCTGCGTTCCGGGGAGCGATAGTTTACACGCCTCGCTAGGTAATAAACCTCCGTGGTGTGTTCTTTTCTGCGTGGTTGGCATTTCGGGAAGCAGGAACGAATGGAATTTGTAGGGTGTCGACAATGTTATTGCGGAGTTCATGGTCAATAAGAGATATTTCGTTAAGGTATAAATCAGAGTTCCTGGGATTTAGATATCTTTCATATAACGCTTTGATGTAGACATTTCAATTTAATTTCTTATATTGACCTAAGAGAAATATATGGGGGAAAATATTATTTTATATTGGAATTGGTCTGTAGAAAAAATGTTTGCATTGTTGTTCAAATTTTCATCACGAATTCCTAACGAGCACAAATATTAACTTCTGATTGTTTGCTCTTGCAGAAAATGATAGTACTAAATCCTCCTTCAGCAATTACAATGGATTTAATAAGAGTAAAAGCACATCACCTACAGCGCCTAATATCCGACGAACAGATAAATATGTTTTGAGGTCAGTCTGTGCGAATTTCAACGACTACGCTTGGTTTCCTTGATAAATCTACGGAAGATCAAGCATTTAAAAAAATTATAAAACTCGCATTTTAGTCAAGGAGGATTCGATATCGGTCATTATAATGTTTTACGGTGTAATTTGAATGTTCTTGTTTTATGAAGTGTAAGGTGAATATCAACAGATGTACATTTTTATTTAATATTTTAATGTTGAAGTTGAACTTAACTTACCAACTCATATATTTGAAATTATACAAGATCCATGATTTACGTAAATTATAGAATGATATATATTCATATTTCATTACTTTATGTCAAGTATAAGTTTAGAACATTTGATTATCTTAATTGAGAGAAGTTGATATCTAATTCTCTTCTGAGTACATTTCCTACATTTTACTCGACGCCAATGTGAGTATTAAATTAAACATTTGGACACTCTCTCCTGTTGTATCATGCTCGACACGTTCATTCTTGAGTCTGCGCGTCGACTTTTGTATCAAAGACGTTAGCTAAAGAAGGCTTCGTGGCAACAGTGGCGGTATCTACGGCACCAAATGCGGGGAACTCCGAGGAAACGACATTAGGGCTCACGGGTGAGAACCCTTTCTTCCGACGCCGAAGCCTCTCTCAGCACTCATACTTCTCCAGAGCCCTACGTTGCGCGGCGGCAACTTTTTAAGAAGTGCATCAGTGATACACGCGGCAGTATCGCGGGATTGGCTTCCATTAGCGAGGGCAGAAAGGGCGAGTGCGCGTCGGCCGAGAACGTCGCCTTGCCTTCGTGAGAGACGGAGGAGACTGCGGTGGTGGCAGCGGTTTTTTTTTGTGTTTAAATAAGACGGGACGAGTTGAAAAGACGCGGACTACTGAGCCTTGGGGAGAAGTTTGGCTGTGGAGTGCGCGGCGCCCGGGTGTCGTCCTCTCTCTCCTGCTATCGCCGCAACCAACTTCGCCGTTCGCTCCGCGCTTTGATGCCGCGCTCGATTCTTCGACGGGTTTCGGGCGTCGGTGGATGATAGTGGAGGAGACGATTGGAGTGAGGAAAAGGGGACTTGGCGAGAGGAGATGGGGGAAGAGGACGTTTGGAGAAGGGAAGTCACTTCGGCATGTAAATGCGGTTTTCTTTGGGTTAATCAGCGCTGTTTGCGCGGGGTAATGCTGGGCGATGCGTGGAACGTGAAACGGTCTTAGTCCCGGAGGCGGCGCTGATGGCTGGAGTCTATCTCCTCTCTCACTTCTATGCTTTGTGTTGGTCGCGGATGTAAGTGCATCTTCGCGCAGTGGCAAGTGGGGAGCGATAACAAGACGAAGAAACCCAGTCGTGAGTACTCGCTGTTTGGGATCGAGATGTACTGGAGCGAGAGGTTTTTGAGAGTATTTGACTGTTCTCTAACAAAGGAATGCATGTAAGAGAAGAAGGAAAAGTCCCTATTTAGAATAGAGTATGGAAGTTGGATTATCCAGGAGGCGTTGTTGGAATCGTCAGAAATGGATGAAAAAGTTTATTGAGATTAAGTGACATTACGAGAAGGACTGGATGTCGTAAATACACTGGTAAAATTCGTCATTATTATTGGTTCAAAATTAATACTAGTTGATCCTAAAATAACAATGGAAGAGATTTCTGATTTTCTTGTTAAATTTATGAAGTAAATCACAACCACTAAGATTTTACTGTTAAGTTTATGAAGTAAGTCAGGACACCCACTACTCCACGAGTCAGAGTACTAGAGGTTCAGGACACGACATCTTTTCAGGACGGACTTTCCAATTATCAACCAATCAATCAAAATGTCACATGCAGGTAAATATGATACTGATTTTTTTCACTTTGGGACGTAATAAAGAAATACTTCTGATAATGTAGATGTACTAATAGGTCACTATATACGATTCCATACGAGTAGATCAAAATTATTTTATAAACCAATAACTATATAACCGGCGATACTTTGTCATATTTCTATTACAAAGCAGAACAGTACTTAAAATCACACGCTAAACTGAAAAATTATACAAATAAATTACTTATTCTGCTTTTTCCTGTGAATTGTTTAACGTAAACTAAATAAGTTCTACTCTTCAATATATTTAGCTTCCTTTGCCTTCACTTCATTTTTATTATTGATTTCGACGTTTTTCTGCACAATTTTATGATGTGACATAATTCAGGCCATTAGATCATCTAGCTATCCACACAATTTGGGGGAGGAATTGACTAGGAATCACGTTGAGTTGCCGGAACATCTAAGGTACCGAACCCATATTATTCTGGGGTAGGCGAGGGAAATCCCTGTTGAAAATCTCCCTGTATTTGAAAACCTCAGGTGGATAGGGACTTGAACCTGCACTCTTTCACTCAGCACAGCTTAGGAAGAAAAGCCGCTAACACAGATAGGTTCGGTTGTGACAGATAAAGGAGATAGGGCATGGAGATCCCATTGTAGAAGAAGGTGGTTGGTAGGAGTTATATTTAATAATTATCTGCGCCCAGTATCTGCAATCGTCTTCCATGGTCCACTTTCTGGTTGCTTAATGAATTGATCCAATCACGGTTCCTAGACCGATAGAACAGATAGATAGAGAAATTGTGAGAAAAACATGACAGAAGCGGGAAGTCGCCTTTACGACAAAGGGCAAGGGCGAGATCTTCCGAACAGGTTGCGCGTCTAGTTGAAGGGGCTATGGAAGCAAGATGGGAGTACAGCTGTCTGTTGCAGGGTGCGCCTCTACCATCTCCGTTCCGAGACTTGCTTGTTCTCTGCGAAATCCAGGTCGAAAGAGCGAATGGAAATACTTGAATTTGTATGCACCGAAATGCGAGAGGCTCTTCTTAGAAGTAGAATCGATGTAACTCGGAACTGTTTTGTTGGGATTATACTTGGAGCTTTGTTTTGATTATTTTAGGAAATATGCGAACTAATTCTACTGATATAATTCAGGAGAAGCATTTTCAAGTGAACCAAATACTCATTGTACATCCTGAGTATCTTTCCTTGAAATTGGATGGCAGCAGTTATATTAAATTTCTTTTGATTCGTCAAATTATGCCATATTTTGAGGAACATCTAGATGGCAGATATATCTAAAATAATCTTTTATAATATGTTTCTTCATTAACAAATACGTAAAATATTTACTCTAAAGTAGTGTTATAACTAATTCTAATATAAATCATCAAACTCAATGTTAACTTTATGCTCTTTGTGGGATGAAAAAGAAAGAATGTTGATCCGTTTCCCTTATACGTTCTTATGGACTTGTGAATATATTATTTTATAGTAATAAAGTAATAAAATATTATGTCAAAAACCTTTGAAGCTTATGGTGATCAATATCCTTAATGTGTAATTTGTGAATTTATATTATGTTAAGAACGTTAATCGAACGGTCGAGAAGGGACACACAAGGAATCCAAAACCACATACAACCATATAGGTGAACACAGTGACTCGGAGGCACGAATATTTTGTGTAAGTACAACGAAACTTCATTACTTTCGAAAAACGAAGTATTCAACTCCCTGTTTTGTTTTCATTTTTGCGCGGCTTTATACTTTCTAATTTCATCCAAACTTTAAGTGGTGAAAACAGGGGAATATTTGCCTCTTAGGGTTTGGTATTATTTCAGTTCTATGAAAATTTCTTTAATTTTTGACGAGTCCTTCATGTGATCCAGAATAAACTTATTCTATGAGTTTAATACTATAACTTTATTTTATATTTAATTAATTGAACGCTTAAAGCTCTTGTTGGACAATGATTTTGTTTTTTGATACGATAAAAACAAAACCAAAGTTTTTTGATACGATAAAAACCTCAGAATAAAACATGTTTAACCGTAGAATAGAGCATAAAATATTAATGAAAGGGATGTTTTTAGCGATAATAATAAATTACAACCGATTTTTGCATGTAGGTGATATAATTTATTACTAACTATACTAACTTTTGGATGACGAAATACATTTTATTGTCAAAAAGAGAAGTTTGAAATTGCGTACGACCACGTGGAGAACAATAAACTAATTTACTTTCCGGAAGCAAGAAAGGGACCATCCCATCAATTATGATCAACGGCCCTAAGGCAGAGGCGGTTTTTACATATCAGCACTCTCCTAAGATAAGAATAAAAGTAGTTCAGTAAGTGTTGTAATATAACAGAATAGCAACAAATTTGTATTTTAAAAAATACAAAGATTTTATCCCACCAGTACGCCTATATGCAAGAATCTGTTGTAATAAAATATTATATTTTAACATTTCATGTAGAAGCATTAGTGTCAAACTTCCCTTGAGAGCTGGAAACTCCCCAACAACATGTGAAGTCACTAGTGTCGCTTGGGGTGCTTGCTAGGGTTACACGTTCTGAGACGCGGTATTGCAGCAGCGAGCGAGCGAGTGGTGTGTCCCTTAAGGTCCGCAGCGCAGCGTCGCCGTCGTCATTGTCCCTGACTCGACTCTCGTCGACCACAAAGCTGCCATAGAGGTCGCATGCACAGAATTACCATCACAATCGGAGTCTCCTGCATTTCGTCGTCACCCTCGCCTGGCTTCTGCAATACTGTGGCTGAGGTCGTCGTCGTGGCTCTTGGTGCAATGGTTGGTGGGGGAAGGGTTGGAATTATGTAAGAGCGGTGTTCGGGTGGCACTAATGGTGACGACACCGTCTGCCACAGGGAGGTTGTGGTTGAAGAGGTTTTTTAAATTAACAAAACGTGGATGATACGGTGATGAATCGTTAGAAGGGGCTATGAAATATCTTGCGTCGTAGAAGACGTTGCAGAAGTTTGCAATGACTGTCAAAATCATGGGTTAAATGATATAATATTCGTAAACTTATAATAGTGCACACAATTTATTTGTAATGCTATATAGCGAGAATAATATATTTTTATATTTCAGAAGCAAATATTTGGATTACAGCACGAATGTGATTGACAGCATAATTCAGTCAACAATAACTGAATTATTCGGTCAGTGTCTAGAACATACATAAAGAAACCTATCATATTGAATTGAGAAACAGACAAACAGGCAAATCAAAATTAGTTCCCTGTAGCGTTTACTCACATTACGTAAACTAATTATATTCAATGCAATTTAGAATAACATATCTTTTCTTTACCGCTAATTATTTCTCCTTACTAAACCTTACTCCTTACTTCATCAATCTATTCATTTCATAGTTATGAACTGTTTACTTAGTGGTAATCATAATAAAGAGGTTGTCTATATTGCTTTTATCACTAAAGTACATTATTCATAAAACCTTTCATTTCGCTTGAACAACCAGACCTCCAGTTTAGAAATAAACATATTTTATTTGCAACTAATTATATTTCACATGAAAATAAATCGCAATATTCAGGTCCTATTGATACGATTTCCTGAAAATAGTTTTATTCACCGTAGGAAACCCTTAAATATATTGAATCAACTTTTCAAGTAATTTAACATTCTTCTTCCAGTCCTAAGCTTTGGCATGACGAAAAATATCGCAGAAAGAAAGAGTGTGTTTTTTTTGTTTCGTGTGTACAGTACTCTGGTTAGAATTTTTTTAAGTCTATTAAATTATAAAAAGAAGTATTCGAAAACAAAACTATTTTAACACAAAATAATAAGACCTTTACGAATACGCTCTTACACGATGTAACCGTATTTATTCACTATTCTTTTATTCTCTTAATATACATGCTCACGACGTTTCAACAGCATCATTGGCAGTACCCTACTTATTGGTTATTTTCAAGTCTTCTCAAATAGTAATGATATGCATAATATTAATAAAACATGAAAGTATAACAAAACATTTTGTGATTCCTCTTCATAAAAGTAGACACAATATTTATATTAATTCAAGATAAACATTGAGGATAAAAACAATAATATTTTTAGTATTAGGCAATAGCAGAAATCTTCAAAAGTTGGAAAAGAAGTAGCATTACATTTTTTCTCTGAAGCTTACACAAAAATATATTAAATAAGGTCATTTTAGTCTGGATTACTAGAGGGTACTGATGCTGAGGAGATGAAACTTTTTTGTTGTAACGAGAATTATGACAGACTAATTTTCCGCCAGAAAGAACATACACTGTTGTACGTCAGACGAAAATATCAAAGTTGCAGAGAAAGATTTCATTACCTTTCTGTTCGTATTATGAATATTGTGGGAAACAAAAGTGTAGATTCAATCATGACAAGATTACAATCTAAATTTCTTCTTTTTTCAATAGATATCACTACTGCGGAATATACTTTACCTTTTAACAAGGAAATGCAATCTAAGTTGTAACTAATATATTTTATATAGTATGGAATGTAGCTATTGATTTACATAAAATATAATTTCTCAAGTAGACATCAATGAATAATTAAGGTGAATAAAGAATGTGAGAAAATTCAACAATATGCTACATATAAAAATAGCTAATCTAAATACCTATTTAACTTGTCCAAATTAAGTGAGTTGCTACATTAAAGCAATATGAAACATGTGTTATTAATCACTTAAATATATATTTACAATATTGTTACATATTTGTAAATATATGGTTCTGATTGATATTCATTTTTTTTTTTTTTATATTATTACAATGTCAGCCCAGTATCTTGGCCATATGACCATTACCTGGGGTTGAGTCCCGTTCTTATTGATAAGTGATTTTGATAAAATAACTCGGGTTTGAAAAAAACACTAATTCTGTAAAAATGTTTTTTTTTGTTTGTGTGTTTTGACGTCTTATTGTAAATCGATTTCATCCAAAGTCATCTTCTACTGAATTCTCATAGTAAAATTAAAGTGTCAAGCTTAATGAGTTCCTTCACATCTCATGCCCCTAACCAATTTTCGTGCTCTCTCTAATACAAGGATACTAAGCTATTATTGTAAGGAATGAGAACGTTTATCGTATTATATTGTTTTTCCCATCATGTTTTAGTTTGGTACCGACGTAAATCTTTTGTTGGAAATTCATGCATGCAAAGAAAAAATTCATGCTTACAAAGAAAGAATTCATGCATGCAAAGAAAATAATTTGGGACATGGCAGCGTTTACACGTATTCAAGTTGTTTTCCATGCAAAATTCATAATAAGCCGTTAATGTACGGTGATATATTTTTCAGGAGTAAGGTGTTTTTTATCCGTAGTAAGTAAATAACACTTGTCACTCTGTGGTCATCCGTATATTCCTTTCGGGGATAGAGATGTTTATTCACTGAATAAAAGTTGCTGATCCCAGCACTCGAAATTCTAGTGCCGTTTTTATTACAGGTTTCTAAGTTTTAAATCTAGAAATCATCGTCAAATAAAGTAAGTTTTCGAAACCACTGAAACAAAATAATATATAAATCACGCTTGTTATAGCACGAAAGACATTTCCAAAATTAATTTTATTTAGTGTTGATGATATTACATTTTATTGTTAGTGTGTCTTTCACTTTATTTTATTTAACCAATTCTCTTCGCTTGCAGAGAGTTCGTCCCGCAGGCCCCCATTTTTCTTCCCACCCATAGGTTTTCCAATCCCAGGGAGTTCTTTTGTGCTTCGCCCCAGACATTCGCAGGCTATCTCCCAGGCATCGACAACGAGTCATTGTTATTACGAAGTCAAATACTTTCTTATGCGTCAAATGGGACCAATTTTCTCCTTTCAATGTGATACAGTGTGTTGGGAATTAATAATATGCTATTTGGGCATACATGCATTTGTGTCAGGGTTACAGGGTGAAACAATATTATTGTAGAGTGTACCATTAAACTCTATAAAAATGTATTAGATGTTTTCCGTTTTTATTATATGATGCTCATACACTTATACCTGAAATAGCAATTCACCGATGGTAGTGATGGTGGTGATAACCAAGTTAACGTTGATGGTATCCGTGTGGAGGAAGGCATGTATGGAAGTTATGCGTGGGTAACCCGGTGGGGATGACGATGAATGGGGACAATGCGCACCATTGTGATGGCAAGGGAGGAGGGTGCATGTGTGTGTACGAGCAGTGCACGGAGGTGGCAGCGCAGCTGTTTCTTCGTCAGATTAGCAACGCGTCTATCCTTCGCACCTGGCTCCTTTGTCTCGTAGCCCGCGATTAGCGACCACTGCCTGTGAACCGTTCACGTATTGGCGTACCGTGTTGTGTTAGAGTAATAAGCGGCAGAGCGTGGAAATGGTCTATGAGTTTATTCGCATGAGGACAATACATATACACTTGACTAATGTAGGTTGTATCGGTTGGATTCTGGATTGGTAATTACGAAGAGTATAGGAATGTAATTTAAGGGACAGAAGAGGAAAAAATACAAAAATAAGAGTTTAACTCACTCAGTATAATACTAGGTGTTGAATACCTAGGTTTGTGTTCTTTTATTATCTTTTAAGTATTCCAGAAACTGAATACTTACGGTGCTTCCTGAAATTTTTCTGGTGTAGCGTGAAGCTAGCCGATAGTCAAATAAAGCAGTAGCACGGTGACACTGTCCCTTACTATGGTTTTCGTATTTAAAGGTTAGGCGACTTATTAGCGCTCCACTATCACTCTTCGTCAATGATTAGAGTGCTTAACAAAGACCTTTTATGTAGCATTTGTGAATAGGAAATGTAGTGTTCTATTGAAGCTTATCTNAAGACCTTTTATGTAGCATTTGTGAATAGGAAATGTAGTGTTCTATTGAAGCTTATCTACATGGGGCGATAGTATGTAGTGGGTGGGTGGGTGGTAGGGTCATTGTTAGTAAGTGGGCCGGTTAGCTGGGTTTACCAGCAACTTGCCCCAAGTGGAGGTGTTAGTAGGAGTTGTTAGTAATACTTCTAGATATATTAGAAGTAGTAGGAAGTGGATATAACAAAAAGGGTTTTCAGTAGTCATAGCTACGTAAACTGGACACTGATGTTAAAAGCTCCCCGCCGAGAATTAAACCCGGAGTTATATGGTTGTGAACAAGCATGCTAACCCCTATCGTTTGTGGAATTCCTCAACTTGACTTGTCTCCTTCCCCTAAGATAAGTTTGCATCAGTATCTTACATTCGTTATCCTCGGCATATGCTAGTTAATCCAATGTTGTCCTGACCTAAGCTTTGCATTCTGATTTCTTCGTAGGCTGCGGTTTATGTACAACTACCTATAGTATATTATTAGACCACCATCACACTTTTTCACACGTCAGACATCGATGGCACGGAGTAATCTTTCAAATTCATTGATGGGTAAACGTGAAACCTGCAGTAGATCAGAAAGAAACGAACAATTCATGTGTTTGGAAGAATCACTTAAGGCGTTTTACAATGTGTTACGAGATAGACTAAGTTACTGTGTACTTTAAGGTAGACTATTTTTTTGAAAAAAATTAAGAGAATAGCATAGAATTAGTATTGAGAAGATTCTCGCAAACATGTAGGCAACTGTATGTCTGGTTTTTCTGGTTTTCACGCACTACTAATAAGTATGTTTTTCATTGTTATCAAGCTTCTATTTATGTTCAAGATGGTTGTTTTGTTTTGCGTGCATGGTTAGGTTCACAATTGATGTCAATGGATAATTTGGTTTTCTTTGAGATGTTTTGATTTCTTTTATGATCTGAATTCATACAAATGAGGATTCAAAATTATACAAGGAAAAAATTCAAAATCTGACGTGATTCAAAGTCACGGGAACTCAGCTAGTAATAAATATAGTTTACTCGCGGAAACCCGAATGTGTTGTAAAATCTGTGTCAAAATAACCTTAAAATGAAGATCTCGCTCCAATTCATCTCCCGAGCCCTATCCGATTGTGGGTGGAACAAGGTTCCTTCCTGGCAAACCCGTTTGACGCGTTCCGCTGGCACGGGAAAGCTGTTAATTCTCTATTCGGTCAGCGGTGGCCATAGCAAATCGAGCAGCGCAAGCAATTACCCGCAGGAATAGAATTACGGCTAGCCTACGCGTAGGCTTTGTGCTGGCTCTCTGTGATCCGAGCAGGGCTCGCAAAGGTCAGTCACGGCGGCTTGCTTCGCACCCCATACCATCACCCCGTTTCCCTTGGCAGAAGCACCCATGTCTTTCAGTCCCCTCTGTAGAGCTTCCTTTTGGGTTCGTTGGAATCGTTCACTCCCGGCGAACTGGTGAGTTAATGCCTCTCATTTAGGGGTTTGCGAGTTCTCGCTTTCAATTTTGTTCTTGGCCATTGTGTACGAATTAATTCCCGCTTATTGCGTCTTTATTTTTCTGTTGTTCGGTAAGTGTAAATCAAAGGTTCGGTATTTAGTAAATTCACAATATTGTAACCGATGTTATTTTGACAGGTTTTACAGCAGATATTGTAGTCTGAATGTCGATGAAAGCTGAATCAATTAAAGTAAATTAAAATATTGTACTTATTCTTTGCAACTCGCCACGTCACTATGATGTACTTGGCAGAATGAAAGCACGAAAATACAATCATCATAAATATTCTTGTCCTATGAGAAACTTGTACTGATTATAATTAACATGCATGCTAGTTAGGTTATGCATAATATTTGTAGCCACTTCGGCGATGTTAATAAACCTAAGTAATAATAACAAAAAAATCTGCAGTGTGCCCCAATCAGCTTTTCAATTATAATTATTTAAAAAAATGGTTTTCTACGTAGCAATGAAACTAAGCCGGAAAATAATTTATGTATAAAAAGTAAAAGATGTTATAAAAATAACATATTGAACAGATCAATATGATAAAAAATATATATCCTCACAACCATAAAAAGTTTACTGCCTAATTTCATATCAGCTCATTCAACTACACAATGCATAAATTATTATCTTTCACTCTGAATTCTTCGCATTTCCTTCATAGGCTGATCTAAATATGCCGACACAAAGAAACTCAAAAACGTCACCATGTATAAAAAGCGATGCGACTCATGGAAATTCTATTTAGCAATCAGTGCGCACAATTAAATAAATAATAAAAATGATTAAGTTAATTTTTTTAACTTTGATTTTTTTTAAAAAGAGGATGTAGAGCGCGGTGTGTAAATGAAGTCGGAATGAGCTGTCAAAAAATAGACCCAATGAGCTCAAAGTCAATTCTCTATTTTGGTTTGATTTCATTTATTTGTTCACGAGTTGTCGAATACACAAAATTCTTCACACACGAGCACATATACGACATTGGGTTTCATCAGACAAATTTGGAAATATATACTCTACTAAAGTCAATTCGTGCAGATCTGGATATATCCCGGGTTTTTTTTCGACTGATTACAATATTTCTCTTATACATACTATATAATTGGTAATAAAAAAAAACTCTGAGAAAATTCATATCTCTGAATTACTTCGTCAGGGGTGAACTCACTTCCTTAAGAGTGTGATCAGTGAGGTGTAGTTGATGTTACAAAATTCACGAAGTGTCCATTTCTTTTGTAAATCTTTGAATGTTTTTATTATTTATTGAGGATTGAAATAAAATGTGATTTTGATATCTTGCAATTATAATACAAAAATAAATCTTTGACATATAATTGTTTTGTTAAGATAGATTATAAATAAATTAACAACTCTCTCTTTTCACTAAAATGATAAACAACTAAAAATAAACAATTATTGTGGGATGAACATTAACTTATAGAACTAAAATATCGTAATATTTGAGTTCAGAATTCCTCCTATGTTATTTACGAATATAATTGAATGTTTCATGAATAATACTTACAGAAAACTGAATTGCGACTTGAAATCGTCTTAAAGCGTAAAAATTAATTTAATTAACTATTTTGTGTAAACTCAAGATCACTATTTGATGTATGAGATAGATTTCGATACAATTTATACGTGCTATATATCTTCAAAGGTTTTAATATTTAATAGTTTATTTATTTAATATTATTGACGATCAAAAATGACATAAAAATACGTGTTTTGTAAAACGAGAATCATATCATATGAATTACTTAATTGATGAATTAAAGCACCCTAATTACAGTACCAGCTCAGTAAAAGTAATCACCATCCCACGTGGCATTGTTCGTTTCAACAGTTTCGGGTAGCTTCGGTAACCCGCGCGCACCCTGGTGTTGGTAAGGTAAGGTGGTGTAAAAGGCGTTGGGTGAAAACGCGTCGACGCGTAGCAAATAACGTGAATCTAATGTGATTCTGACGTAGGTGTACTGCAGGGGTACTTACCAACCCGTCGCCGTCCAATGAATTTAATTGGTATTCACGTTTATGATCACTTCGCGTGACAAGTTTTTTGAAAACAAATAATTCAACGTAATTGAAATCTTTTCTCGCGTCCATTTTTGTCTGAACTTATCGTTGCCTAATATGTTTTATGGATTGTTTAAAAAAAATTAGATATATTCCATATACTAATAATTAACACTGCTGATCCTCCCCACTTGAAAAAATCAGCTGTGTAAAAAATTCTTTTTTATTCTTACTCCTTTGGTAATAAACTACTATCTGCTTATATTTGCTTGGTTTAAATGAATCCTGGTTCGAATGCTTTTTTTATCTTCACTACTATTTATAAGAGAATAGCATGGTTTGGTGCTGTGCTGAAATGCAAATTGAACGGTTGGGGTTTGGGACTTTTCCAGCCTGAAGTATGGAAACTTTCCAGACCGAAAAAACTCAACATCCAGATTGAATCCCAGACCTGCTCAGTCGGCTATAAAATGTGCACACGGTCCGGAGAGAGATGCTGGCCTCCTTGTGTTGAGACCTAAAAATTGCTGATGTCTGCCCTCCGTGAACGACATTGGTACACCTTCGGGGCCTGTGGTGGGATAGTTTGGCCTCCCACTAGTTGTGGTTTGAACTTTGTTGATCATATTTTCAGCCTCCGTAATAAATATGGATGTTCTTACGTTTAGGCCGAGTAAAACAATTTCTTGTTACGCCAGTGATTCCATATATATTTCATACCTGCTTCAGGGTTAACAGTTCTATGACATGAATACACTGTTCACATCTTCCCATAACATTCATAAATACTGCAAATCCACCTCCGAACCCACAACCACTCTTCATATACACACATCCTTGAACAAGTATTCATGCTACAGAACCGTTAGCCCTGAAGCAAACATGAAATATATAGAAATGTTATCGTAACACAAAATTGGAGTTGTACTTGGCCTAAACGCAACAATATCCAATACCTTATTGTGTAGGCTTTGATCATTAATGACAACGCGATATCTTTAACATTGTAAATCCGTCACTTTCATGACTAAGTAAAATGTTGATACACCACCATTACACCCAGCCCTGCAGTGTGTCCAGAAAGTTTCATTGAGAAGTGAGTTATTTGAAATTTTATCCCTTAACATCATTAATCATGTCCACCTAGAATCAAATGTTCAAAAATGAAATGAGTAGGAGCGTTAAATAAAGGTGTTTCTGTAGAAAAAAATTTAAAATCTTGTAGTAAAAACTATGAGCACAGTAGAACTTTCTACAATTTTATTACACCCTTTCATTGTGCTATTGATTTTCGTTTCTCTTCTCTCGGTCATCTCCAACTTTCTTTGCTCTACATTTTCCATTATAATATTAGTTATCTTCCACTGTACCATTAGATCTCTCGATATGAAACAATTAACTGTATTTCCACTGTTTTCTTATTATTTATTATCTTCATCAGTGTTCATCAACGGCATTACACGTCTTTATTCTCCGAAATTTGTTTGCAGCATATAATATTTCTAAGGTATCTCCTTTAAGCGTTCTTAAAACGCACCAAATCCCTTCGATAAACTCCTTTAGATGTTTAAGTTTTTCTTCACTTTCTATTAGTTTATCCAAGATCCGTGAGTTTGGTATATCCGTATTCCTCTTGCATCCAAAATATGTCACACGCTATTAGTCACTGCGACTCTTCTTTCAACTGTCTCCCCAATTTTAATACCGACTCATATTACCGCCGCAACCGTTTTCGGTATCATCACCACTATCAACAAAATCCAACGCCATCACCAACTTCCTCTAACTCAAGCATCCGCGTCCCCACACTTCGACGCCTGTGATAAATGAGACGGCGGAGGCGGCTGCGGCAACATGGCGTGGTTGGTGGGAGCGTGGCGGGAGAGCCAGCACAGTCGACGGCGGAGGCGGTGGCAGCGGCGGCGGCTGCTGATGGAAATTAACGTCATATCGATCAGCGCGCGTTGATGAAAGGCGGCGGCTGCGGCGCCCGTCCGACTCAATCTGACGCGAGGCTCCGGACTGGCGCAGCCACCGCCATCACCGCCGTCGCCATCGCCATCACCACCACCTCTCAGCTCTATCACACCACTGACCTCTGACACCCTGCTAGGATTGGTGCTCGCGTTTGATTTTGTGGAGGAAATGTGACTATACTAGTCGGCTTGAAATTTGTTTGTCGGTTCAGCAAAAATTACCTTTAAACGTTCGACTGTCTTCAAAAAAGAAAATGAAACAGAAAAAGTATATTACTTAAGCTTTTGACTCATTATCTGTTCCATCATTGGATAAGTTTCAATTCTGGTTACATTTTGAAGAAGCAATTTCTTTTTCGCCTCGGGCTTTAATGTTAACATTTTTTTAAATTTTATTTAGGCAAATAAATATACTTAATAATACTGCAATCTAGTCTTTTCTAGACTATTCAGCAATTCACATCTGACATGTACAACAAACACACTAAGTATTAAAGTCCCTCATTAGCGACTATATATATCTTCTAAGATGTTACTGTTCTTCAAGACAGCACCAGAGGTCACAGCAGTCACAGAAGATCATGAGGTTTCCTCCTGTTGAGTCTACGAACCCACTCTGAAGTGTCTAGAAGTTGTATAGACTCAACATTCACATGTTGATGAAGTCATTCTTCATGTTTTGCAGCAAAGTTACGGATTTCTTCGGTCGCGAGTGGTACAGCGAGTTTCCGGTGTAGATCTTTATTTCTAATATACCATGGAGCGTCAACAATGTTTCTTAGCACTTTATTCTGGAATCTTTGGATAAAAAACTTGTGATAATTTTTAAATTATTTTAAAAATAATTATTCTTAAGAAATAAGTGATAAAATAAGGTGATTTTTATAATGAATATAATAGAGCAAAAGAATACTTTTATTTAGTTCGAACTATTAATTAATTTGTATATTAATTATGCTTTCAATTTTTTTGTCAAATACAATAACGATTTGATTCCAAAAGAATATATAAATCATAATATATTATTTAACATTTATAATAGTGACAAGAAAGAATAATTGGACTGAAAAAGGGAATTCCGTTTGATCTTAGATTTTTGTTCAGATCCTTACAGATACTAAACAGATTTCAAATATACAGATTCGCTGACAGTTGAGATTCAGTTTGTGTTTCAGTTTTTCTGTTCAATTAAGATCCGTGGGTAATATTTAACAACACTTAAAGTATGTTATGTTATTCCTTCGACTTCGATTATAGAAGTTTATGTTTTAGTGTGTCCTTACTGTAATGATTTTACAACATAGTGTTAAGGTTCAGGGCTCTCCACCAAATATTTTTGGTTGAAGTAGAGTATATAATTTATTACAACAATCTTTTCGTTCTATTTTCTTCGCAATTCCTTTATGAGCAAAGAATAATTCAAATGAATATTCAATAAGGTACAGAAATAGATTCATCTCGCCTTACAGAATAATAAAGTCATATATTTTTAACTGCGGTATCTTTGAGAAAATAAAATTGGAAAATTATTTAACATAACTTCCATATTACCCAAGAGACACAATAAATCAGTTAGCGTGCTTTTAGTCCACTTCGCAATAAAGACTCCTTCGGAATCGATACTTTCAAAGATCGTGTTAACGTAAAATCTGGAGGAGCATTATTCAAATTCCGTGACGTGGAAATTCACCCAACGAACACCGCTAGTGAAGTGACGACACACACGCATACCTCTCGTTCTCTGTCTTTTCCATTGTGATTCGCCTGGAGCTCGATGGGAGAACTGCCACTCATGCTCCCTCCATCCCCGCGCTGACCGCGTCATCACCCCAACTCATACCCCTTGCGGACCTCCGCGAAGTGATTGTCGCTCGTATTCGCTTATCGTGAATGTTATCTACGGGGTGATGGTGACCTCTTGCGATACCGGGTTGATGGCTTCTCGTAACGCATGGCCCCGACCACCGATTTTTCTCCGCTTCACATCACCCTCATTAGAATACGGCAGATGGATGACTCCTCTAGAAAGGCAGCGGAAAGTGAAGTTGTGTATTCATTTGCTTCCTTTGAGATCATTTAATTGGAGAACGGGCTGTGAAACTTGGTACTTCCGGTTAATTGAAAGAAATTGATTCTGTCAGTTCTCGGGAATTTCGGTGACAGATGTCGGGGAACGTTAATCAGAGTGACAGACATTGAAGTTCAAAGTTTGACTCTTGCTACGTTCGCAATTGTGGGATATCAAGCGAAATTAATCAAACGCTCTCGTGCAAAAATAGCGTTTCTTCACGTAATGCATGTTGTTCTAGTGCCACATTTATCGCTTAAGACAAATTTCTTTTGTAACAAAATAATTGGTCTTCTCTCTTCTGAAGATTTGTGTGCAACTCTATATTGCTTTTTATCTCTATCCATTAGAATTGAATTCCAAGTGATCTTTGAGATACAAAATTGCAGGAATAATTTAAATTGGATTCTTTTGAATATATTTCTAATTTCACGCTATAGATTAAGTTACAGATATGTGCCATGAAAGAAAAACTTTATTCTTTATTTCACCTCGTTTAATATTTCAGACTCAATTGCCTCGTGAGCACAATATGAGATAATATTGACAGAAAAATGGCTTTTGACGTAAGGAAATGACCTCTCATTCTTCTTCAAGAGAAAATGTATATACATTTTTATTAATCATTCTTACGCCCTGCGGCAATTTATTATATAGGGTATGTCAACAAACTACTTAAGAAAACATTTGACTAATTTTACCTCAAGTAAAATTTTACATCCCCACGTATATTTGTTGATGGATTTATTGAAGAGAGGAATTGATTTTAAAAAGCATTTTTTCTTAGACACGTCTCACATTATTTTTATTGTTTGTATAGTTGTTTTTATTATTATTATTATTGTTATGAGTCGTATAAACAATATCAAAGGAAAATGAAAACTCAATTATTGGTTTAAGTCAATACTTATACATTATTGAAGAATGTCATATACCTTCACACAGGCCGATGTGTCCGTGTGGGAAATCTTTCCATAAATAGGCGGTAATTCTTCATTCATTAAATCAGATGGTGTTCGCAGGTCTCCTCTTTCGGAACTTGCCTTCTTCGTCGAAATATACAGTAAGAGATATGCGACCAATTTTTCAACTCACAAGCTGCGTTGCTGTATTAATGAACTTCCTTTGTAGTGCTTGGTAGACGCGTGTCGGCTTGCGTACTGCCCATCATTCAGGCAAACTCCCCTTGAAAAAAAAAAGCAGTGGATGAAAATAATGTGTTACTCGGCGTTTTGTACGCCCGAGAATACTTTAGTACAAGATAAGAAATAGTCAAGAATATACCTTTATGTTGCATTTAATTTTTCTCAAGATACGGGTTGCTTAATACGATTACATGGAGATATTAATAATATGCATAATAATAATACTAATTATCGATACAAGAAAACTACATATAATAACATAATACGAAGTTAATTAACAAATCAAACGCCGAAATGTCTATAAAACTCGTACATCTGATACGAAAATCATTAGAAAATTAGTACACTAGGTAAGAACTAGAAAAAAAATTACATATAAAGAAATAACTAATTACGTGTAGTCCATATGTGTGTACATTCATGTACATACATGAACACATTTTCGCTTGCAAACAGACAACCACACACTCACATAAACAAACATGTGTAAATATACACACATCATTACCCCATTTTATGAATTTTTATTTAAAAGTAGGTTTTGCAATAAAATAAACCAAAATAAGTGATTAAGTAAAATAGAAAAGAAAAATAGAATGCGTAAATACTTACAACATGGGAATATAATTTGTCTTTCACCGGAAGTTCTCTTCTCACACGAATAAAAAGAAAACTAAGACGAGAGATAAAGAAAGGAGAAATAAATGTTTTTTTTTAGAGCAAATGGGAAATGAAATGCACAAAGCGAATACAATTCTTTATGTGGTAGCGAAAAATGTGTCTGAACATGACATATACAAAGGATATATTTAATAACTCTCGTCTTTTCTTTTGTTTGTGCAACTTCGAGAAAAACAAATAAGTTTCATGAATATTTTAAAGATAAAAGAAGAAATACGAATGTATTTTAAAATCTATTCTTCACGCTCGAGAGCATTGCAGGGAATTCAATTGTTTCCGTTTTCATCTCTTTGTTGATTTTTTCTGTCGTCTTTTTATTTTCGTGGTGCTGGTTTTGTTTGAATTGCTCCAACCTCCATAAACTTAATAATTTTATTAAAATTTACGACGACCTCACTTACCTGAAATAATATTTTCCTTTTCTACAGTTTCAGAACTATATATTACTTTAGTAACATGTGTTTCGATGCACTTTTCTCACCATATTGTCTTATCTCAATTTATGAATTTTCATAATTCTGATTAAAATTGGTGAATTTCTTGCTTCGAAATATCAGAGGTGAACAGAACAAAAGAAGCAATCTTATATTTTAACAAAACTTGATCTTGCTTAACTTGAGTATAGAAGCTGAGATTCGCAGCTGAAACCATAGGCTTGACGGGATCCATTCTGGTCTTCTAAGCAAATCTGTAAGTCTACAGACGTCGTGATTCATTCTTACGTACAAACATTTCTACAATTTTTTTATCATTACAATATCACTCCCTGGTCAATTTAAACTCCGCTTAAAAATTGTTAATTTTGTGACGGAATTGCGTTTCAAAATCGTTAATATTGGAGCAATGACAGCATTGCTCAAATAAAGTAATGTTTCCCCTTTTATCTACTATACCCTGTACCCTGTACAGTCTTAGGTAAAATACCCCACATTTTATCCTTTTCCGCACAGATACTGATTAGTCTTATTTTCTTAGCATCAAGATATTTATTCATATCTCCATGTCTTCTCAAGATCTCTAGCATACTTCCATATAAAGCGAACCATTGAGTATTGTCGTTTGCGAATTCTACCCGTTTAATAAACTTCCATTGATAAATTTTGTGTCGCAAGCCCCCATCGGGTCTACTAACGTCGTACCGATTTTCTGGTTATGCGATTCCTCCATCCTTTAGTGACCTTTCCGATTCAATCTCCCTCCCATCGCATAATACAATACAAAAAAAAGGTAATACAGACAATTTTGTATGTATTCTTAGATATTTATCATTAGTAGTACTATTTTACTGTTTTTTATAAAACACTCATTTCCTATTATTCCTTATGCAGATCATCATATTTAATCATCTTAAACTCATTTCTCGGGCATTCCTTCACTCATAACACTTCTTCTCTTAAAAATAACTTATTGAAACGTAATGTTCCAATGGTCCATTTGCTACCAGCGTTATGTGGTAAACGATAAGTCATACGTCTCTTTTATTCCAAAAACTCTCCGAGGGTTTTTTTTGCAATTATCCAAAATATTCCCGTGTATTAATCACTACATTCTATTCTTATTCTGTCACTTCTATAAATAAATCTCGACGGAACGGTCTCTCCACGTCGCATAAAGTATATTGAAATATTAAGATTATAATTAGGGGTGAAAAATTAATATTCAGTTGTTTAATACGTAATAATATTTAATCTTTTGATTTTACCCAAATTTATCGTAATTCATTATTATTTAATGTGTAGTTAAATATTCCATTTCAGCGCAAATTTTTAAACTTTATTCTTCTTTTAAAATGTACTGAGTGCTCATAATTGGTGGTAGCAAAATCTTTTTTTTTTCGGAAGAATTTTCTGCTTGTTATTTAAAATCTGAGAGCACGTTGTAACGACTTCACATTATGTTTTGAAAGCTCTAGTTCATTGACTCGGTTTTATTGTAAATTATTATTGTTCAAAATAGAAAATTAATTTAGTTCATGCTTTTTATCGTTTTTTATAGTTATATTTATAAATTTCTACTCAGTCTTGACACAGTTCAGTGCATTGTCTCTGTAGACACATCCATCCCCAGGTTTTCCGCATTTTTCATTCTGGCTCTTTGAAATGGTCTCTTGCTTGATTTTAAAGAATAAATTAACTTATTGTTCATGTTTTTATTCACTCATGGGATACTGTATGTATATCATTGCTCATACTCATACATACGATATACCTATGTCCTTCACTTCAGTAATTACATTAACAATTCTCTTGACTGGCGTTTAGAGACATGCTGTATCCTCCTCTCTATACAATCCACTTTCCCGTTACTAATACCATCGCATACGCCGCCAGCACCCGTCTCCGCCGGATATCAGCAAAGTTTCGTGCGGTGGCAGATTCCGACACCCCCAAGGACGCTGACGTATTTCCGGTGGCGCGGTTGGACAAAGGAGGCCGTGAGCGAGACTTTGATGCGCTTGAGAGCTCGGCCCGGGGCAGCGTCGATGCCGCATCCACCCTCGTCGGTGCAGACGCCGGCACCCTCGACAGACCGCTCTGCCTTGGGACGATCAAAGCCCTGCCGGTATTAATTCCCAGTCCCACACCCTTTTATGTTGTCTGCGTTGTCCATCTCCGCATTTTAGGGATACAGTTGTCTTCCGTACCTGATCGAGATTTCAAACGTTAGTGATAGTAACCCATCATTCATTTTTTATTTGAACTCAGTAAATCTTTTTAAAACAATTTTTTTATTACTCTTTATTAAATTTGTGAACAAAACAACGATTCAATGGCAAAAATTACAATAGTTACAAACTCTGGCACTTTGATCGTAACTTTTCAAATTTAAATTTCCAAATAATTTGATGTGGTTCTTGTGAAGTTGGAAAATACGACCAAATCATTATGTGATTTTACTGTTGTTTTTTTAAATTTCTTTTCCCACGAGAAGCATTCAGAAAAAGTAAACTTAGGCTAAGCACTTTAATTTATTTATGAATTATATATTTGTATTGGATTCCAATAAACTGAAATTGGTTGTGTGTGTTTTTAACGACAATACTCTTCAATTGCACTGTTTTTTCTTATTTCAATTATTTCAAATAGATGAGTTCCACTTTTTCTCTCATAGTACCATCTCATCAAATTCCGTGGACGGAACGTATCGAAGATGTTCAATTGAACTTAACGAGTTCTATTAAAACATGTTAAACGTAATTTTAGTAAAAATATTAGTAATATTGATTAATTTGTAGTATATGTTAAAAATTATGGAAGATACTAGTTATTGCAAATTCTAAAATCTATGTACCTTCACTTTCAATTCGGACCAAACCTTCCCTTTCATAGACATTCATATAGAGAAAACTTAACTTAAATAGGAATTTAAGCTGCAAATATTAAGATTCCCTCTTGGAGGAGCGGTGTACTTACCCAGATCAGCTGGGTGCATCGCGGATCGCAGATTCCGTAACCTGGATAAGTACTTTCTATCCACGTTCACCTCCACTTCTCTTGCACCTCCAACTTCCATCTCTACACACCCTGCACCAAGCGGTGTTTCTTCAGATACACTGATGAAGTTGAAAGCTCATTACGCCAAATAGTAGGGTTAAACCTTGCCCACTCTCCATATTCATGTTGCGGAAGAAACCTTTTCACTTAAGTTTTGTGCGGGATATATTTTCGGTTTGGCTTCAGTTTCGTGGTGAGAGGAAAGAGTGTCCAAGCAAAGAGGAAATCATCAAATGAGAGTGCAGCATGTAGCTGCATCCAACGGACAGCCCGATCCGCTGCTACTGGTATGCTGCACAAACTCGCTTGCGCATATATTAATGCAAATGGCGATGCGATAGGGGTTGGAGCGGTGGCGCATGCAGAAATGTGAGTCGTGGGCGGTGGGAATTGCAGGTTGATACAGAGAGTATAATTTCGAAATCGGTGATGATTCTGCCATGGTGATAATGTTTATAATATCGTTTTTGGGGGATGAAAAGTCGGAATTAACAAAATGTTTTGTTTGTGTTTTTCGATATTTTCACATATTATTATGATAATCGTTGATGCCACACGTCCTCAATCTTTGGGGACGACGTTTCGATCCTAAGCTGATCAAAGTGGAATTTGTGTCGATGGATAACCGATTTCCTGAGAGCACTCCCGTATCTCTTGCCATTCGTCATCTCGCCTTTACTCATTTATTTATATGTAAATGTCATACTGGAATATTTGATAGTCCGATACGAACTTCAGTATTGTGTCCTACGAAAAGAATTGTTGAAATAAGGGTCTAAAATTACTCTCACAAGTAACCATTAACTTAGCCATACTTAATCGACCTCCAATTATGACATTGTAAAACTACGAAGGTTATTTAACAGTATTGCATATCTTAAATAAAATGATAATTATTACATTATTGAATATTGTTCGCTTATTTTACACGTATTTTGAAATTAAACCATAACTGCAAACCATTCGTTTAAGTATGAACGGCAATTTTAAATATCATTGAGTCAAAAATACCCTAGAATTTAGTGCTTTTGTCACTTTAAATTTATGCTCATTATTTTGAACATCCTATTTTCATAACAAAATCAAATCTTCAATAGCTACTAAGTCCAAATATTATTAATTTTGAATGTTCATTTTACTGTTACGTTTTACTGAAGTTATGATTTGAATACTATTAGTACCCTATAGCTCTAATTAAAGTCTCAATCACATGACTGATTTAATAAATGACATATTCAATAGGCTACTCGCTTGGCAATCGATGCGTAACTCATTAATAATTATGTGAGATAGACCAGAATCGACAGGGTAAATCTAACTTTGGATCCATGTCCTACTTGGTATCGAGGAATCAAGACTGAATCAAATAGTTGACAAATTAAATATGATTTAATATTAAAATAATATGGTCTCAGTAATTATTACGCTTTAGAATTAAAATTATTACGCTTGAAAAGTGTACTTGTTTTATAATATAGTTCTAGGTTAGAATGATACAGGTACAATTAGTGACTCTTGAAGAGAGTACTTGATATTAAATACATAACATAGAATGAATATGAAAGTTATATCTGGGTGGAGGTGCTGGGGACACCTCCTCTCCGAAGAGCAGTCAAACTTACTCTAAATCTTGCCCTCTGCTACGCTGGAGGTGCTCGACTGTGACTTCCTGCCTTATTACGATTTCTCTGATGTCCACGATGGCGTCTGGGTGTTTATGAGCCAATCCAGTTTATTTTATTATTGCAATGAACGGAAGTTCAATTCCCATTGGTGGTTTCAAAGAGTGGAAACCGACTGGTTCGTATCCTGTAGAGAACATCCTTTGTACAGGGCCGAGTCACGATTTCACGTTGATTTACTCTAAGCATTAGAGTTATTTGTAGAAACTGACATAAACTTAATTATGACACACTTATCGCTATAGACTACTAGAATCAACAGGGATCGCAACATTACGTCCTGGAATATATAAACATTCCGAGTTGTTCTCCATTTCAAATGGGCCACCATATAAATATTTCTCACCATTTAATACGAGTTATGGTATAGTATGGAGATAAAAGGTTCAAAAAATAAAAATACATGTTTTTTAGAAGTACAAAAAGTAATATATTTGTGGTTGGTCTTCATTTCTTTCAGTGAATTAAGATAAATCCGAAAATTAACTGTTTCATGTAAGTTAGTTTGTAATCATTTTAATTAAAACTGAGATTTAAGTGATATAATTGATATAAATTAAAAAGTTTTGAAGATAATGAAAAAATAGAAAATAAAACATAAAAATAAAAAATAGAAAAAGATAACAAATAATCAGTAGATGTGAATTTTCACTCTCATGACTGTTGACTATGTCGTACTAAAGAGTCCATCAGATTTTTAATTGCATTACGTGAGGCTGACAATCCAGTGATCGTGACCAAATCGTAGAAAGATTTGAAGAACATTGTTTTCAAGGACCAAATCAAGAAAGATGTGAAGAACACCTAAAAGTGAAATGAAAATCAAAGAATAAATAGGTATTAATTTTTCATTTTGTTTATTAAGAATGCTGTGTAAACTTTTTCCCCTTCTGCGTGAATTTTATTATAATTTGTAATTCCGAACATATTATATAAATTTATTGTCAAAAAACAGTACAAACTGCTTATGACCACATGGAGGGAAAAAAACTAATTTACTCTCCGGAAGCAAGCAAGGGACCATCCCATCAATTCCGATCAAGGG